>PVLC010010555.1:0-49986 GCA_004027655.1 Graphiurus murinus | reverse complement strand
AGGTAAAAATATTACACTTATCACTCTGGGACAGCTTTTATTTCAAGCAAAGTTTTTACTAGGAACTTTGATCTTGCTCTTGTCCCCATCCTCAAAATTCAATTAGTGTTGGACTCTCTCTGTCTCCTTCTTTATGTCGCTCTTCTACCTCTTTGTCTCCTTTGCCCTTTCTGCCTGATTTTGTCTCTCGATAGTGCTCCTTAAATCCTTCTAAGATTTTGCTATCTCTAATCTGCACTACCTCTCCATCCAAGTTTGCATGAGTTGACTTCAATTGACAAAACTAGCTTATCATGTAAATGAATCAGTGAGGGTGGATAGTATATAGGTTGTCTTCCCTATTACTGATTTTCCTTTGGATATGGGAACTGCACAATGTCTAATCAACTTACAAATTGAGTGGGTTAGGTTTCTTTTCAAGTATTAGTAACTATCACATTTTGGAAACACAGCTGTTGCACTTAATTTTCATATTATTAAGTGCATCATGTTTTCAGCAATCATGTGAAAGTATGTTTCTCTTTATATTTTCTAAATAAATGGTTTTGAAAACTCACTGTCTTTTCTTATTTTCTGACAATGTGTGCATTGTCAAGACACTGCATTCATGCCATTACAATGCACTCATTATAGTCACTCTGCATTTTTGCAATTTTTTTTTTTCTGTTTGGAGTTTCTTTCTTGACACCAATTTGTAGTAAAAATTAAAAAGTGATTTTTGCACAGTTTCAGGATAAAATATAATTTGCAAGTAGTAAGTAACTGGACATTATATTTTTTAAATTGGGCTCATTTGATAGAAGGACAAATGGAAAATTTTTAGGGATATAGCTAATAAAAGATATGCAATGTTTACCCTCAAAACTGCAAAATATTTCTGAGATAAGTAAAAGAGGACATAAATACATAGAAAAGTGTGCTATATTAATGAGCAGGAAGATACAATATAGCTAATATGTCAATTCTACCCCAATTGATCTCTAATGTAATTGATATTGAGTTAACTCAATACTAATCAGAATGCCCGGAGGCATTTTCCCCCTAGAGTCGACAAACTCTCAAATGCATACAGAAATGCAAATGACTTAGGAAAACAGGGACTTTGTAAAAAAAAAAAAAAAAAAGAAAGAAAGAAAGAAAAAATTTGAAGGGCTTATGTCATCACAACAAACAAATCAGCAGTTCAGCCTGTTCCTCTGCCCAGTTCTGCTTCCCTGATTCCCTGTTAGTGTCTCAGAGAATAATTGGCAATTAATTTCCTGAATGCAAATCTCTGGATTCTGCTGTTAATTTTCTAGGAAACTAAATTCATGAGAATCATTTTGCTTTGCTTTTACTATAATCATATAATTTCTTTTTTGTTATGTTTAGCTCATTTTGGAAGAGAGGAAGTTAGTGTTGGGAGAAGCAGGACTTTGGGGAGAGGTTACATACTTTGGCTATGGCAATAGCAATAAAAATATATTCTTTGTGTTTTGCACGAGGAAGCACATCTTTGCCTTTTGTTTCATAATAATTTTTGAGTTCAGATGAGCAGGAATTCTGCTTTACAATTTTAGTGTAATGATTCAGAATTTTATTCTTACTCAACAGGCGTTAATAGATTACAGCCACACTGAGTGTCTAAAAGAACATTTCTTCTAGATTTGTACTTCTTACTTCTTGCTAATCGGACATATCTTCAATTCTCTCTCTCTTTCTTTTCTTAATTTTCTTTTTTAAGCCTTCAATGTTCCCTTTGCCAGCTATTCTGTCATAGGAAACATGTTTCAGAAATTCCCTGGCTTATCCATATCACTAGAGCTCCCTGTTCCAAGCAAGCCCACATTATAACTTCGAGTAATATTTGGAGGTATTTAATGTGGGAACAGCAGCCCTTAGCCCTCAGCAGTGAATGAGATGACACCTTCCCTGGTTCTCATTTTTTAAGTATACTCCTTTGCTCAAGTGGTGGTTAAAGTCATTAATGGTAGTACCCTCTAGATCTCTGTCTTCCAATTTCAGGCAAATTTGACCTTTTTGAGTGAATTATGCAGACATTAGCATAAGTTCTTGGCATTCTGTCTTGATTTGGAATGAGTTATACTGTTTGGCAACTGTTACTCTGAGACTGTGGTGTAGGATTCAGACTGTTTTCTCTTTTCATTAAAGAAGTTTCTTGTCTATTCTTTCTTTTTCATTGTTTCAGTTGAAACAAATTAAGGAAATAAAGACATTTCCTTAGACATCTTTGTGTGGAAGTCCTCCATGATTTCAATAATCATTTTCTTTTTTTTTTAATTTTAATTTTTATTCATACATTGTAAGCATACATCTTTGTTAGGTACAAATTGATAACGATATATGTGCTCACAATTCTCATTTGACCCCTTCCCCAAATTCCCACCCCGCTCCCTCGCCCTCCCTCCCTCTCAAGTTCAGTTTAGTGAGTAACCTTGATGTACATTAGTGTGCCCCCCCTTCCAACCCCTTCTGTTAAATCAACTTCTTTGCTTATTGAGGGTCTCTCCTTTTTCATCTGGAGAGCCTCTTATGCCCCATCTTCTCCCTAGCATCCGCATATTAGGGAGAACATATGTTTCTTTACTCTTTGTGATTGGCTAATCTCACTTAATATAATGTTTTACAGTTGCCTCCATTTCCCTGCAAATAACATGATTTTGTTCTTTATAGCTGAGTAAAATTCCATTGTGTACATATCCCATAGTTTTGTAATCCATTCATCTGTCAATGGACACCTTGGTTGCTTCCATAGTTTGGTTATTGTAAATTGTGCAGCTATAAACATAGATACACATGTGTCGGTCTGATAGTTTGGTTTCTGAATTAAGAAAATGGAAGTCATTGTGGCTTTGAATCTTCCTGTGACATGATATTTTCTATGTCATTCAGTAGAGTGTCACAGGACACAGAAGGCATCTTGTCTCCTTAGTTACTAGAACCGAAATCCAGAGAAGCTAAAGAATTTGTACGTTGATAGAGCTGGAGTTAGACCTGGGCTGCCTCCTCTCAGTACCGTGCTCTTCCCAAGTATGATTGTGCCTATCTAGATGAGTTACGAGGAGATCTTTACATAATATAAAATGCCTAGATTCCATTTGGAATCAGAATCTCGAAGAGCAGAACCAGAATCTCAAAATCATTTTCTTAATGAGGAAACCAGTAATACTTTTTATATTTACTTGAAGTAATATGGAGTGGGTTTTTTGTTTGTTTGTTTTTCTGTTTGTACTAGGGATTGAACCCAGGAGCATTCTATCTCTGAGCTACACCATAGCCATATTTTATTTTTTATTTTGAAATAGAGTTTTGCTAAATTTTGCTGAGGGCCTCCTTCAGTTGATGAAGCTATAAGCCTGCCATTCTCCTGTCTCAGATCCCCAAGTACTAGGATTACAGTTGTGCACCACCATGGACAGTTACTTTTTTTTTTTTTTTAATATAGACTTATTGCTTGCTTTACTTTATTAGTATATAAATTTTCTTCCATTATAATAGAATACTTCAGCTTCAGAATTAAACTTGGGTAACTATTATTAGATTTTGGATTCAGAAGTCAATACATATCTGTATTATATACTGATAACAGTGACTTAAATGAGTGTGTGTGTCTTTTGTTGAGAAATATTCAATCAAATTTTAAGATGTATTAAGTAAAGTTTAATTTTCTTTGTTGGGATATCGAATCAGTTATTTTATTTTTTGTAGCTTAAAGTTTTTATTTTATTATGTCAGGAATTAGATTATGAGCATTCTTTGGATGCCCATATATAGATATGTATATATATATATGTATGTATGTATGTATGTATGTATGTATGTATGTGTGTGTTTGTGGTACTGGTGATTTAACCCAGGCACATTCTACCTCCAAGCTACACTCCCAGTCATTTTTATTTTTTGTTTTGAAGCAGGATATACTAGGTTGCTGAGAGTCTCATTAAGTTGCTGAGTCTGTCCTCGAACCTGAGATCATTCTGTTTCAGCCTCCCAAATACTGGACTTGCAGACATGAACTACCATACTCCACCTCAAATTTATTTTTGAGAGAGTTGTGCTGATTGCCTTGATGTTCTGAGGATTTGTTGTATTTTCAGACAAAAATTTATACAAATGTTGGTATTATAACAAGTAAAACACACATAATTTATTCAGGTTTGTATGTGAGAATTTTAGATCGTTGCCAATATTAAACTTAGCCCTGACCTCTAACAAGTCATCTGTTAGATCTGCTTCAAATGACTGTCTGATCATCAGAGAATTTAGGCAGAAATGTGGCTGAATTAAGTAAGCAGGGCAATATTATTCTGTTGCCACCTCTCAGGTCCTCTTTCCTGCTAAAATGCTAATCTCTCCTTTATCTTACTTTTTTCTTTCTTACTTACCTTCTATATCAAGATGATATACATTTGTGTATATGTCTTTCTGTGTATATTCCTTTTATCTAATGCCTAATCAACTGTCATTGCTAGTGAATATTAACTCTATGATAATCAATCTAAATATACTAAACTATTTAAAGAGTGAAGCATGATGTAACATTATTGGTAAAAAGTGTGAGCACATTAACTTGATTCCTGAAATTGGGGGATTCAATTATTTAAATTTTCTGAACCTCAACGTCATAATCTGTAAAACTGAGAGCTCAGAAATGTTTTAACGCCCAATATAGCTCTATCACCCATATTGGAAGTAATTTTTATGGTATATTTTTTGTTGGATATTTACATGAAGGTCGCTTCAGACCTGTGAGTCAGGACTAGAGGGGTGAATAGAAAAATCATTCTCCTGCTATATTCTGAAAGAATTGTTTAAACTCCTATTTCTCACCCTATAATTCATATATAAATGCTATTCATGAAAGAAAATTTCATATGCAAAGACCATCTGGTCTTTATAAATGCTGTTTCTGCTTTACCAAATATTGATAAATTGTGCAGCTTTGTGCTGCCAAATACTTAGGCCTCTTTGTCATGGCTTCATACCAATTTCAAAATGAGTATTGAATATAATTATTTAGGGATGAAAGAGTAATAGTAAATAAAACCATATGCTCACTAGTAAAACATTTTATTTAAGTGACTCTTAGTAGCATATTTTTGAAAACTTGGTCCACTTGCAACACTGGGAAAGTCACATTTTTATTATGATTCTGAAACTATAATGCAGGCATTCATCCCATCTGTATTAATAGTCCAGGCTGAATGGAGCTTGATTAGTATTTGAAGTTGATTCTGTCCAGATACCAGATGGTCTAAGCTGGTATTTTGTTTGTCACTTTCAAAAGAAAAATTTTTTTGTTAGTGGAAATGAGAAGATTAGAAATGAAAACTATTTTTCCCTAGGTTCATAAACAATCATTACTAGTGTTTACTTCAAGAGTCACAACATGACTGACCATTAATTGGTATTAATTACCTGAGGTACTATTGAGGAAATGTTTATTTAACTCAAGGTTCTGAAGCTTCTAGTCCAAGTTTGGGTATCCTCCTTTGCTTTGGACCTTTGGTGAGTGTGGCACTTCTTGGAGGGAGTGTGTAGCAGAGCAAATTGCTTATATGAAGAGCCAGGAAGCACAGAGAAACATGAGAGGCCAGAAGCCCACCATTTCATCAGAGGCATGCTCCAAATGAGCTAAGGACCTCTGGTAAGGATCTACCTCTTCATTATAGCACCGTCCAGGGATAAAGGCTTCACCACATGAGCCTTTGGGGGTCACTAATCACATTCAAACAATAGCAATGACTGCTTCTGCTACTGAGACACTACATTTTTCTCTCATTAGTATAGCTTTCTTCAAGATCTTACCTTTTATTTCTATCTTTTTTACAAGTCTAGTTTCTTAACTAAAGTGCTATCACAAGTCTAGAGAGACTATTTTATCCTCTGGAATCATGCTATGAATGTATTAATAACCTGTGTCTTAGAGAAAACTAAAATGTCAGCTGGCTTATCGACTAGAGCAAATAATTTGTAAACTGGGTAGTAGTAGGTAAAATGAGGACAGCTGAGAGGAAGAGTTTTAATTTTTTTTCCAGTATAAGAAATAACAATTCTTTAAAAATTTCATTCAGCAGGAAAGTGGGAAAGAGTGGGGAGTGGAGGGAAGGGTCTGGTGATGCAGCTCTGAGTGAAAGGACATCTGCATTAATTCAAGAGGGAGATGATTAGGATGTCCATTTGGCTGGTGGCTGTGGGAAAAGAAGAGATGGGACAAATAAAAGCTCCTATTGATGAGGTAGAGTAGAAGGAATGAAATTTAGGCAGAAAAGGAGAAATTGGGAAGGGAATAAAAAATATAGTTTAAAAATCTGGAGAGTTCTACCTGGTGTGCTCAAAATCTTAGAAGAAAAGTCTAAGTGGGCCACACCTTTTTGATCCCCTGAATCCCAGCCCCCACCTGAGATTCAGGACAAAGGTCAAATCTCAGTCAGTGACCACTTGAAACCTGAGAAGGAGGAGGATCCAACTTTTTCTGTGCCCACCCTTCTTGGAACGCTGACCTATACATGTGAGGAGGAGGTCCGGACTTCTTCTGTGCCAACCCCCTCTCATATAAGGACTAAGGAGGCAAGGACTCGCTATTGCCCTCCTGCTCCGTGACTCAGAAGATCTCCCCTTACCTGCTTTCCCAGAGTCCCTTATTTTCCTAAATAAATACCTGCCTTTTGTTCCTGACTGGCACATACTAAAATTCTTTTTATCACAGAGGCCAAGGACCCACGAGTGGGACCGTGTTATCCTGCTACACTGTAAAAGAAGAATGCCTGGCATGTCATATGGGTGATGAAGACTCTGCTACCATCTTGGTTCCTCAGCTTTTCACACTTTCTAGCACAAGTCCACAAATCTTGGAATAGACATACCGATCCCTTTCCCATAAGCTCATGAAGGCATTCTGAATGCAGTGAGAAAAAGAAAAGTTACCTTTGACTAAGATAGGAGGAGGAGCAGAAATATAAACTGGCATCACAGTTGGTAAACTTTTTACCTATGGCTAGTGGTGAGAAGGTAGAGGTGGAGTTTAATATAATTGGAGAATGGCAACTATGGTATATAATAGATGCAAGAAAGATGATAATTATGATTATAAATGAAATTGAAGAGGTATCACGCCCCCCCCCCCCCAACAAAATGATCACATTCTACAAGTTAACAATTGACAATTTCAATTGCTTAAAAAGCCAGAGGGCACTCTGATAGCAGCAAAGGAGACTCATTTCCTCCAGCCATGGATGGGGCCTTATCATAATGAAGATCAGTTCCAAGTTCTTATTATCAGATGCTACTGTGTGGGTTTACAATGAACCCCCAAAAGCTCATGTGCTAAAAGTATGGTTTCCAATACAGGAAGTTCAGAGGTTGGGCATGGCTGGAAGAAGTGGGTCAATTGGGGCACTAGGGACTCTGTATGTCCCCATCCCTCTCTTCTCACTGTCTCTACTTCCTGCCACCATGCCAAAGTTCTTCTTGGGAGCCAGCTGATTAAGGAATGACCTCTGAAATCTCTGAACTGTGAGCTAAGTAAATCTATCTTTCTCTAGGTTGTGCTTGTCAGATATTTTCATCATAGAGGCAAAAATTCTGACTAAAACATCAGATTAACAGAGTTCCAAAGAAGGCTGAATAATACCTCTATATTTCTTATATATCAGAATGAAAGCCTGATAAGGAAATATTGTTAATCTGAAACCTCATATAGGACTCTTTTGGCTACCAAGAAGTAGCCTTTTTCACTTTGTCAGAGGATAATAGCTTCTTATGGCCTAAGAACATTAAAAAATACATTTTTTAAAAAGAAAGAACAGCCGGGCGTGGTGGCGCACGCTTGTAATCACAGCATTCGGGAGGCTGAGACCGGAGGATCTGGGTTTGTGGCCAGCCTCAGCTAACTAGTGAGGCACTCCACAACTTAGTGAGACCCTGTTTCAAAATAGAGAATAAAAAATAGGGCTGGGGGTATAGCTCGGAGGTAGAATGCCCTTGAGTTCAATCCCCAGTACCGCAAAAAAAAAAAAAAAAAAAAAAAAAGAGAAAGAACAAAACTGCTTTTGAACTTGATTTGGAAAATGTCAGCTATCAGACCAGAGACCTTGCAGCTACTTGAAGAGGGTGTAGGTCCAACACTTCAACACATAGGCACAAGTAAAAACTTTCTCAACAAGTCCCCAAAGGCACACGTAATTCAAAGGAAGATCAATACTGGGCTTGCATTAAAATGAAGAGCTTCTGTGCAGCAAAGGAAACGATCAAGAACCTCAACAGAGAGCCCACAGAGTGGGAGAAAATTTGCTAACTACTCCTCCGATAGAGATTAATATCTAGAATATACAGAGAACTCAAGAAACTCACAGCTAAGAAAGCAAATAACCTGGCAGACTTTTTTTAATCCTAAATTTTCATGGAGAACAGCTATAAGATAAACTCACATTTAGTCCAAATGTCTTACTGACCTCTACTGGTGAAACATGGTATATCTCTATCTCTATCTTTATCTCTATCTCTATCTCTATCTCTATCTCTATCTCTATCTCTATCTATCTCTATCTTTCTATCTATATATATGGAGAGAGACTGACCACAGTATTTTAGAGTAAAAAAGAATCTTAGAGAATATATAACTCAATGTTTCTCATGATATATGATTAATCAAACTCTTAAAAGGAGGAAAAATTATTTTAATTTCTTTGGTGTTAGCTTAACTTATTTTATCTTTTTTATAAATATGATTAAACAAGAAACTAGTATACTCAAAGTTCTGTAAAATCAAGGTAATAAAATGAAATTATATTGAGGACTTCAGATTGATACTAACATGAATATGATAGATATGGTACTTTGATGAAATGAAATTTTGGCTCAAACCTTAAAATGGTCCTGACTTTCTGTGCATGCTTATGTTGTTGTTGTTTGGTCTTTGGCACACTCATATTGCCCATGCCTATGTATAACACTGGAAAACTCAATTCTCCTACAATTTTATCCCATACACTACTGAAAATATCATTTCTGCAACTTCTCTTAATATCCTTTAGCCTTCAATTGGTATGAAGATGCTATTTACATTTCATTATTCCCTGAGTTCCTTTTGCGGGTCTGTTTCAGTCAATGAGCTCCTGCTGGGCATAAATACAAATATGGGTCCTCAAATTCATGTTTCTTTTGGGTTATGAGGCATCCTACTACCAATCTGGAGAAATGTTGATATCAGTACTTTAGAGATTAAAACTTCTGTAATAAAAATCTCAGGTCCTTGAGAATATGTTCATTGAACATTAAGGGGCCTTAGACTCTACTTTTAGAAACACTGTTTACTCTTAATTTCTTTATATTCATGTTAGAAAGCTGAAACCAGAGATGTTAAGCTATACAATTTGGTGTCACATTTAATTAACTGTAAAGCCTGAAGTAGGACTCAGATCTTAATACTTTCTGGCAAGTGTGGTTTCACTAAGCCATTTTGTTTTAGGTTGAGAAGGAAGAGACACAGAACTGGAAATGATTTTCTCTGTTTCTGCACTGGATTTTAGTTAAGAGGGTTTTAGCTAGCATTTTTCAAATCATGAAATTGATATAAAAGAAACCCAGAATATTGTTTTTGGCCATTTAAGAAAGACAAGAGAAAGTTGATGAATCTGTCTGTCTATGTCTATCTTCTATGCTTTTCTATATAGGAAATTTAGATATAAGCAAGTGACTGGGAACAGATTATGGGGTAGAATTTAATATTATAAATGATTATCATGATTATTTCTCCATAAATTCCTCATGTACAAGATATCATCACCTTGTTTCTGTACTTACCAGGAAACCATTCAGTCTTTTATTATTAAATATGATCTAAATTTTTCTTAGATGGTTAGAAGTTTATCAATTTTATTAATGTTATGAAGGAATCAATTTTTGGTTTCATTGTTTTCCTCTACTGTTTTTTCTCTTTTTTATTTCACTAGTTTAACCCTGATATTTTTTGTTTCCATTATTTTGAGTTTAATTTGCTATTTATTTTTCTCTTGTCGAGCTAAAAGGTGAGATTTTTTTTTCAATTTGAGACCCTTTTATCTTTCTAACACTTGTTTTCAGTGTTATCCCATTTTCCTCTAACCATAGCATTAGCTGAATCCCACACATTTCAATGTGTTTTTATTTTCACTCATATAAAATATTTTTGAATTCACTTTTGATTTCTTCTTTGGCCCATGGGTTATTTAAAAGTGTGCTGCCTAATTTCTAAATATCTTTCTGTTATTGATGTCTTATTTTATTCCATTGTAGTTAGTTAGAGGCCATACTTACAAAATTTTCATAATTTCTTCTTTAGAAATGAGTTTATGACCTAGAATATAGTCTAACTTGCTAAATTTTCCATGCATAGTCTTCTGTTGTTGATGCAAATTTTCTTGAAATATAAATTAGATTAAATTTTTTATAAGATTGGTCAAGTTCTTTATAACATAAATCATTTTCTACTTGTACAAATATTATAGAAAAGGGAGGTTGAATTCTTATAATTATGGACTTTTCTATTTCTCATTGCAATATTATTGGGTTTTGCTTATAGTGTTTTGAATTCCTCTTTTTAAGAATTTAAGTATTTGGGAGTATTATTTCTTATTGATGAGTGGACCTATTGTTATAGTAAAATAATACTATTTATTCCTGTGCTGTTCTTTGTCTGATATTATTATAGTCACTCCAGTTTTCTTTAGTTTGGTATTAGCAGAATTATGTAAAATTTTTCAACCTTTTACTTTTAATCAATGTTTGTTTATATGTGAAGTGTATGTCTAGTAGGTGGTATATTGATGAGTATTGCTTGTTTATTCACTTTGGCAATTTTACTTTTTTTTTCTTTTGTGGTACTGGGGATTGAACTCAGGGGCATTCTACCTCCGAGCTATACTCTCAGCTCTATTTTTTTTTTTTTATTCTTTATTTTGAAACAGGATCTCCCTAAGTTGCAGAGGGCCTCACTAGGTAGCTGAGGCTATCCATGAACCCGGATCCTCTGGTTTCAGCCTCCCAAATGCCTGGATTACAAGCATGCGCCACCATGCCCAGCTGCAATTTTACTTTTAACCGAGTTATTTAGACCATTTTGCTTTAATGCGATTATTGATAATGTTCAAGTTTAAATTTATCACCTAATGCTTTTGCTATTTCTCTCATTGATTCTTTTTTCTATAGTGTTTCTTCATTTGAGTATTTTTATGATTCCAATTTATCTCCTTTATTAGCTTATTAACCATACCTTTTTTTTTGAGAGCACGTGTGCATGTGTGTGGGTTTGTTTTTCATTTAATAGCTCCTTCCATTTAGTGATTTTTAAAAATTGCTTTTTGAGTTTATTCAATTGCAATTATTAAAACAAAAGAAAACAAAATATGACTTTTTGACTTCCTCCACATATAAACAGTATACTTCCATTACATTCTGGCCTTTGTGTTTTTTGTTTTTTTTTTCCCGATACTAAGGATTGAACCCAGGGGCATTCTACCTCTGAGCTACACCCCCAGTCCTATTTTTTATTTTGAAACAGGGTCTCACTAAGTTGTGGAGGGCCTCGCTAAGTAGCTGAGGCTGGCCGCAAACCCGCATCCTCCTGTCTCAGCCTCTCAAGCACTGGGATTACAAGCGTGCGCCACCACACCTGGCTGCTTTTGTGTTATTCTATCTTCTATTTCTATTTATGTTATAAGCTCTACAATACAATACACTGATAATATTCTTAAAAGAGTCAATGATTTTGTAGAGAGATTAATAAGAAAAAAAATGGTGGTTTTTATTTTCCCTCTGGAATGTAGATTGTGCTTTTAATCCTACCCAGAATATTTTTCATCTTAGACATGGATTTTAATTTCTAGAAGTTTAATTTTGATCTTTATTAATCTTCCATAATTTTTCTTTACATGACCATTTTTCTCTATCTTAATGCAACATGGATTACAGTATAGTGATTATTTTACTGTTTTGCCTACCAATTCTTTCATCTGTGAAATATGTGGCTTAGATTGATTAATTGATATTACTCCCATTATGGACTTCATTTTCTGCTTGTTTCTCTGATAAGTTTTGACTGGATGACAAACATGAATTTATCAGATGAATGCAGGATATTTTTTGTTTCTATTTCATAAAGAATTTTGAGATTTATTTAATATCACAAGTATGTCACTTTATAATAGTTTGATCTTTTGAATATTACCTTTTAGCTTTGCTCTTTGGAACTAGAGCAGCATGTATGAGAAGGATAATTTTGTCCTAATCCTGAGACAAAAATCCTCTGGCATTTTCCCCAGTGGGGATAAGCACTATTTCCAGTTTTGTGAACTCTTCAGGGATTTTTAAAAATTTTTACATTTTTCTTTTTTGTTTTTGAGGCAGGATCTTACTATGTTGCTCAAGCTGGTCTTAAACTTATGAGTTCAAGAGACTTTCCTGTTTCAGCCTCCTGGAACTACAGGTTCCCATGCTACTGCACCTGGCTAAAGATTTTTTTTTTAACTTCTAATTTTTTAGGCTACTTTTTTCCCAGCTTCAGGTAGTTCCCTTACCCACATGTGATAAGTAGCAACCAGCCAAAATCTTGATGAGAATTTCTATAGATCATTCGGGGTAGTTCTCTTGTATCTATTCCTCTGCAGAGTTAACATTGTTCATTTTCTTAGATATTCTATCTAATAGAATTTCCTCTGGTTTTCAAGCATGTCAGTGATACTCTATCATCACATATTTTTGATGATGGTTGTCTGCACACCATGTACTCTTTTACTTCAGTGGGACTTGGGGTGTTAGGAGAGTGCTGCAGGGTCCGTGTTTTTAAATATTTAAAAATTATGGCCGGGCATGATGTTGCACACCTGTAATCCTAGTATTCTGGAGGCTGAGACAGAAGGATTGCAAGTTTCAGAACAGCTTCAGCATTGTAGTGAGACCCTGTTTCAAAGTGAACATTTTTTAAAAACAGGGATAGGATGTAGTTCAGAGATAAAACACCCCTGGGCTCAATCACCAGTAACAGACACACACACACAAATTATGATTCAATTATTTACATAAACAGTGACTATATATAAATTGCATACATCTAGAAAAGAGTCAGCTCCCAAATTAACCTGAGGACAAAAATGCACTCAGCTAACTTCAAAGATGTAGAGTTACAGGAGAATTAGTGACTTCAGTGTACTCATTGTGGTACAAAGCAGCTATGAGACTTCCTTGTGTAAAAATGTGGCTATATATTAGGAATAAATGTTTTTAAGAACTGAAATGAAGAACCAATGAAGGAATGAGCTGACATATGCAGTGAAGTTTGAGGAAGGCAGATGAGGATCTGTTATATAAATGAAAGTTCCTTGATTTGGATGGATTTATGTCTCACAGATTCTTACCACCCCAATTGTTCTAGGATTTTAGAAAGAGGTTGGTTAGGGTTTTTTTTTTCCACATATTTACTGGTATTTTTAGGATGACATATGTTTCAAGTTTCATCTAGGAAAATATTACAAAAATCCATAGCATCAAACATGTCAGTTTACTTTTGACTTAAGTATTTAGTGCCAGAATGCTGAAGACTTATAATTCTATTTCCTTTCTACACTATTGATAAAATACTTTCTTAATTTTTAAAATTGGAACTATCAAATCCATCATTAAATAAGCATTAATATGTATTAGATCTTTTTCGATTTAAATGTACTTTGTTTTTGGAGATTATATTAAATATTTCATAGTTAACTTAGGGTATTTGTTGAGCACCAAATTATATGCAAGCACAGCGAAAAGCACATGATCTGTGCCTTTAAGATGCTCACTGGGAAGTTTTATATCTAAATGAATAATCATCCTATTCTCTAAAGACCTAAGGAGGGATACCTTAACTATATGCAGAGGCATCCCAGAGGAAAGGGCTTCCCAGAGGAAATGATAATTTACATGGGTATTGAATAATGAGAAGTCATCCAGAAATACTAATACAGATAAGGTCATTCCAGTTAGAAGGAACAACAAGTTCAAAATAATATGGTATGTTGGAGGGGCTGTGTATTATTTAGTAATATAGCAGTCAGAGTGGGAAAGGAGGGACAGTAGGAGATGAAGCAGAGAAGAGCTAGATCATGAAGAATTTTGTATGACATTTTAATAAGATTAAACTTTATTTTCTAAGGCCATAGGGAGTCAATGGATTGCTTAATCTTCCATTATTGCTAAGTTAGTAACAATAAAAATCAAGGAGACTGGGAAGTTGGGTGACAGTGAAAAAGCTGTATGAAAACTTGGATGGATTTATGTGTCTCACAGATTCTTACCACCCTAATAACTGTTCTGGGATTTTAGAAAAGGATAGTGACTTTAAAAAGGTCCCTAGGGCAGAGAATATAATTTGCCTATTATAACTAAAATGCTGACTGCTCTGGCTAGTATCAGAACAGCACATAACATACTTTATTATCCTCAGGTTGGGTTCGAGACATTTTAAATATAGAAGGGGGAAGAATGGCATGCAATGGTTTCTTTAGTGAATTTATACTCTAGAGTGCCAGCTTACATTTTTAAAAAATTTATTTCCTGAAAGGCTACCATTGACACAATAGAATTTTAGAGTACTTAATATATACAGATAAAAATTTAGTAAAAATTCCTGAAACAACATATAATAATACATCAGAGTTGGCCATATTTAGCATATATGTTTATATGTTTTTATAATGTTTACTTAAAGTATTAATCCATCAAAATAATATGAATATCAGTGATCATTTTGAAGGTATGAATAAAACAATATTTTATGAAATTAGTTAATAGATTACAGGAATAGTGCACTAAAATAAGGATTTCTTTTCTTGAGGCTAAACATTTGCCAAATTAATAATTTAAAAATTAAGAAATGATTACTGGGAAAAAGTTCTTCAATATGTAATTTAAAGATGCATTCAACTGAAATAAAATAGCCTCAGCTCTGTGATTATACTTTTGACTGTACCCAGTTTATCAAAAGTGAAAACTCCTTTTGCTGCGAACCATCAGAAATTATGCTTTCATCACTGCTGGGAGATGTATTTTCATTACTAGCAGCAGGGAATGAAATGGAAAACTAATTTAGGTGAAAATCATTTTCACAGTAACTCCATTTTAAGCTGAGAGAATACTTCATCTTTTGTAAAGAGAAATTAATGTTAATAAATTATACACAACTCTTAATTGTAGCATGTCTATGAAATAAAAAAAATATTTATGTATTTTTTGTGTGATAGAGGAATGTTATGATCCAGAAGAACCAATCATTGATTGTTTTGAAACAATAAAGCCAAACACCATAGAGAGGTATGTGCACTAGGGGAGGTATATGCTGGGCATTTATAACCTTTCATAGTTCGTTCTTCTAAGTCCAGCATACCCAGGAATGTTTCTTTCCTACTGTGTAGGCTTCTGTGCCGATCCGGGATCAGGTTGATCTAGTGTTTCACTGCTCTCCTGTGAGTATGTAAGAGGCCAATCCTTGTGAGCTGAATATCTCCTTTCCTTATTGAAAGGTTCTGGTAGGTTTGCACAGAAAAATTCATTGGCCAGAGACTGGAAGGCAGGGAAGGGAAAAGAAGGGAGAAGTTGCAGGTGTGCCATTTGTAGCAGAAGCCTGCTTGTTTGCCTTTCCTCCTGGAAGGGAATGATGTGATTCCACCTTCTACAAAGAGATACCAGCCCTGGTTCCCACACTGACTCACCGCTTTGTCTTTTCCATTCCAGGCATCATCGGGGCTTCCTGCTGTTGACAGTCTCTGAGTTTCTTCATGTTCCCCTCCCATAACCTGTATAACACATTGTAGGCATTACTTTACATTATGAATTGAACTCTTTACATCCCAACTGATACCCATATAATCATCATTTGTCTCTTAAATTTCCCTTCCTTCCCCCAAACTATATAATAAATGTGATGGTTAATTCTATGTGTCAACTTAACTGTGGTAAGGGATGCCCAGCTATTCAGTCAAACATTATTTCTGGGTGTGTCTATGAGGGTGTTTCTGGAAGAAATTAACATTTGAATTGGTTAACTGAATAAAAATCACCCTAATCATCCAATCAATTAAGGGCTCAAATAGAACAAAAACTCAGAGGAAAAGCTAATTTGTTCTCTGCTCTTGAGCCCAGACATCCATCTTTTCTACACTTGAACATTAGCACCCCTGGTTCTTAGGACTTGGGACTCAGACTGGAGCTTGCACCTTTAACTCCCCTGGCTCTCAAGCCTTCAGACTCAGACTGCATTGCACCACTGGCTTCCCCGATTCTCCAGCTGGTGGATGGCAGATTGTGGGATTTCTCAACCTATGCAATTATATAAGGCAATTGCCTATATTCTCATTCTCTTTCTCTCTCTCTCTCCCCCTCTCCCTCCCTCTCCCTCCTTCTCCCACTCCCTCTCCCTCTGACTCTTCCCTTCCCCTCTCCTCTCCCCTCCCCCTCCCCCCTCTCTGTGTTACATAGATTTCTAAATTTATTTGGCCTATTGCCCCTTTAAAAACATTACTCAGAGCCGGGCGTGGTGGTGCATGCTTGTAATCCCAGCATTTGGGAGGCTGAGACCGGAGGATCCCGGTTCGCGGCCAGCCTCAGCTACCTAGTGAGGCACTCCGCAACTTAGTGAGACTCGGTTTCAAAATAAAGAATAAAAAATAGGGCTGGGGGTATAGCTCGGAGGTAGAATGCCCCTGAGTTCAATCCCCAGTACCGCAAAACAACAACAACAACAACAAAAAAAAAACATTACTCAGACCCCATCCCTCAGAAATCTCTCTTTCTAGGCAGAGAGGCAAATTTGTGTCCTATGTGTATTTCATTCTATCACCTTCGGGGTGTACAGTGCTGCCCACTTTGAGGACCTATGAAACACAGGTATATACTGTATATTATATTAAATATGTGTATATAGATGTGGATGGATATACATGTATATACATGTATGCACATACTATTCTGGTTCTATTTCTCTGGAGAACCCTGACTGATACAATGAAGCAAAGGCAAGATATGTGGTCATTATTGCAATGGAAAGAAACCATCTCAGCATGTGAGATGGATAGAATTTTAATGAGATTGCATTTAAATATTTGAACATGGCATAGCATCTGACATAGGAATCATCTTGTCATGCCAGAAGGAGGTTATAGGTGGCCAGGGAACTCCCTTTCATCTCCAGTGATAGCGTCTAAGCTTCTGTGATCAGTGCTAGTCTCAGCCTGGGAGCCTCTGAGCATTTCATCAGGGCAGAAACCATATTCTTTTTGGTAACTCCCATTGGTGAAAGGGACCTTTGATACTATCACAATTGAGGAAGACTTTACTTCTGTTCATCTCCGGGATAAATGTTCAAGATAATGATCTATCTTGACTAGTGTTACAGAGGTCAGATGAGGGCAACATGTGCCCAAAGCCAAGCCATGATAAGCACTGTGATTCTACTGAAAGAGTGCTGGAGGCCAAGTCACAAAGGGAGGTTGCTTTTGACACTAAATAAGAACAAATTATTACTATTTCCATATATGAGGCTGTCTCTGAGATAAGAGAAGAAGGCAATTCAGGCTGCCTTTATTATAACTGTAGTTGATGATGCTGTTTATGTTTTTGATAATTCTGAAAATAAGGATGTACTGCATAGTGGTTCTAGGTATAAGAACAAGAGAACAGTCCAAGAACAGAGGCAGACACAAACTTTAAGCAGTTTTTTTCTTCAATATGTGGTTTTTATAAAGAAAAGCTGAGACAAGAAAGGTATACACATAGAGAAAGTTTCCATCCCATAGAAAGAGTTCATATTTTACAGATGAAATTTGTAAAATTTCTAAATGCCATGAAGGCAGAATGAGAGAAAAACGATCCCAATTTTGAGGACTAGTGGGAAGAAATCAGATTTAGCCTTCTTCAGCCTTCATTGAGAAGTCATTTTTCTTCACATAGGGAAACTTTGTCAATTAAGGAAAAACTTACATGGGCTGGATAAAAGAGATAAATAGTGAACATTTTGTAGCTCTATTGAAGTACTTGCAAAATAAGAGAAAAGATGGATATACAATGAACCTTGGGATAATAATAATATGGATAAAACATACAGATGGCAGAACAAAATACATTGGTTGCGACTTTTAATAAGACACACTTTTGTTATTTTTACGTGTTCAAATATTTAAATGCAATCTCATTAAAATTCTATCCATCTCACATGATTCAAATACTGAAATCAATTTATTCTAGTACTTTGACTTAACCAGGTTTGAAATCTTTAGATATTCATTAGCCATTCTTTTAATACACAGCTTTGTTATTGCTATTTGTTTTATAGCTCAAATAGTATATTCTCCTATTGTAATATCACTGTATTTTGAGGCCTCTGAGGAACTAGATACTATCTTATATGCCACTCTATAACATCATAAAGTGAACACAGAAATAAATACATGAAACTGAGACATTGCTGATTTTATTTATTTATTTATTTATTTTTTGGGTTTTTTTGGCGGTACTGGGGATTGAACTCAGGGGCATTCTACCTCCGAGCTATACCCCCAGCCCTATTTTTTATTCTTTATTTTGAAACCGAGTCTCACTAAGTTGCGGAGTGCCTCACTAGGTAGCAGAGGCTGGCCGCGAACCCAGATCCTCCGGTCTCAGCCTCCCGAATGCTGGGATTACAAGCGTGCGCCACCACGCCCGGCTCATTGCTGATTTTAAAATATACTCTAAAACTTTTATGTCTAGAAACCCTAGTAACATGGCCATGTAACTTCAAAACATAAATATTTTATTGATTACAAATGCATGCAACTATAATTTAACAGTTGCCTAAAATCTTAAGGTGTATTTTGTATGTAGACATATAAGTTATAATTTGTTGGTTGGAGGGTTTAAATTGTGAAAAGATAATTATATTCCTGAAATAATTTCTCATTCTCTGGATAATTACATTTTGAATGAAAGGAACATGTTACAAATCTTGGATTAACCTGGAAATCTACTTTTCTAGATACTTTGTTATTCTGGCCTCATGATGGCAGCAAAGGGTAGGAAATCGATCTTGATTGAATTCCATTTACTTCCTGAATTACAATAAAAAATACAGTTGGGAAAGGAGAATCTAGTTTACATGCCTTTTATATAAAAGAGGAGAGGGTCGATAGAGTTTTCAGTATTCCCCCTTTGGTATGGATGGTAATAATTCTTTCTACTTTTCTCTACACAAGATATTTTCTTCTTTCTCTCAAGTTATTATGTCACCTACCCAATATCTGTATTCCCAGTTTGGCTCCTTTTTACAACAAGAAATAGATGTTGATGAAAATAGAGATTTGTTTGATCTAACTGTAGCAATTAATTTGTGTCTGAATAACTTCAAAAGACACAAGATTAGCAGGTGGTCAATAACAGGGCTACTTAAAAGAGGAAACATACATCATTAAACATAAAATGTCCTTTGAGGTGATATCTCACTCATGTTTTAATATTTTGTAGAATAGAAATTTAGACTCTAATTTGACATGGTAATAAATCTTGCTTAAGATTAATGGCAAACATCTCAGCTGTTGTCTTCTAGTTCTCTTCTGCAGACAAGACATAGTTAATGTGTGAGTTCAAATGAATGACCTGCTATGTGTGAACCTCCATATATCAAACCTATGCACTAGGTTTCTCTAACACACAGAGATGGCACCAAATAAATGTAAGATGCATTCATTTTTTTTCCTTTAAAAGCACCTGAAATGCAAATTGATTGAGAAAAACCTCATTACATCTAAAAATAACTGACAATGACAGTTGGTAACAATTTGAAGGCCTTAAATATTAGGAAACAAAAGTAGAATAAGATGTTTTTTGTCTAGGAAAAATCTTAAAATGCTGTATCATGATCTTTTCTTCCCCTAAGTGTAAAACTAGGAGTAAATTATGTTTGGCTACACAGCTTTTATTGCCTGAATTTGACTTCTTTGATCTATGGAATATAAAGATTTTTATGTGTTTGCTGTGTTTATTCAGTTTTCTAATTCTTTAGGTATAAAACATCACAAAGATAGTTTATAAAACAGCACTTTATTTTGTCTTTCTACTTCCTTTGGGATTGGGGCCATCTCACTATACTCATGTTCAGTTGGAATATAAAGATTGTTATATGTTACCATATTTGTTCACTTTTCTAATCCTTTAGGTACAAAGCATCAGAGGAATAGTTTGGAACACAGTATCACAACTTGTCTTTCTGGTTCCTTTGGGATTGGGACCGTCAGTCATTCTCCTTGTCTTCTGCAGCTCATCCACAGCACCTCTCTTCTGCCTTAGTAAGGCCAGATCCCTCTTGCTTCCCCAGTGAGCCCAGTCAGCTTGCACAGGAACATCCCCCGGCTTAATGTGATACCTTTTTGTGCATCGTCAGCCACTCCAGTTAAAAAAGCATCTTCCACTGAAATTTGTGAACAACAGGCTGTCTCATTGCTCTTGGCTCCTTATCAAATCTTGTGATTGTCAATTTATATATTCTCTCTCCCCTAACTTCCCTGAGACTGTTAGGGTTGAGTTAGAGGTCAATCTGAGAAGCGTACTTTTTTTCTCGCTTCAAGTCAAGTCATTGTTGTGGATAAAATTTGGCCCTCGACTAGTTTTTCCTTTCAAGGAAAATTCGATTTGTACTGGTGCAGTGCCTGGGTGGTGAATAGATGGGCTTTGTCCCTCAGTGATTGCATTTATGCTAGGTGTGATGCTGCTAGTTGTGATAGGCTGAGACAAGAGGATCTCAAGTTTGTGGCCAGCTTCAGCAACTTAGTGAGGCCCTCAGGAACTTAGACCCTGTTTCAAAACAAAAACCAAAAAAGGGCTGGGGGTGTAGCTCAGAGGTAGAATGACCCTGGTTTTAATCCTCAATATTACACACACAAATAAATGATTACATATTCTAGTTTTGGGGTATTGTATATGTGATCTCTTGGCTTCTAAATTAACTTATTTGTGAGACTTATTGGAATTCTCTTTAAAATCAGTCCTTATTGGAACAAGCTTGCCAGACAAACAGACATAAACAGATAGAGACTTATGAGTTTCTATGTAGCTTAGAATCTTACTCAGAGTGTTCTGTTTTATTGGAAATAATCTATACTTTCAGATGATTAGTAAAATAACACAACTGAGAAATATTTTACAAATGAAAATAAAAATCAGTTTCTTAAGTCATTCTTATTTAACAATAAATGTTCGAAAACAAAAGTTTGCGACCTTCTTTGCTATGGGGCTATGGGGTTTTCCTATTGCCTTTTTTTTTTTTTTTTTTGCTGGAAGACCCATTTATTGCACACTTCCTACACGTGGCCCACTAGCCCCCTGACCCTGCAACCTGGGTGGCCTTGGGCTGGGTGAAGGTGTGTAGACTTGGTCTGGCCTCTTGGCCAGCGCCCCACTGCCTTTGACATAGGGATGGAAATATGTTCATGTCTTTTTATTTTATAAAATGCCTTTTAACAAATACCTTTTGAATTCAAAGCCCTCCCCTAGGAATTGTAGACACAATCCAGAAGCAGGGAATAATGATGCAAGTGTGATTACATTTGACTAAATGGAAGAACAAGCAATATACTTACCAATAGATCTTGAAAAGGGATCTAGAGAGAAGGTAGGCTTCTTCCATCAGTCTACAATACTTGTGATGTTTTCCAGGGAAATACCCAAGTCAGAAGCAAGGACTTTGACGATTTGTGGCTTATCTCCTTAATTCTTAAATTATATATTGACAAATTATAACTATATGTTTATGGGATACAAAATGATGTTATGATGTGTGTGTGTGTGTGTGTGTGTGTGTGTGTGTGTGTGTGTGAGAGAGAGAGAGAGAGAGAGAGAGAGAGAGAGAGAGAGACTTGGAATTGAACCCAGGGACATTCTACCTCCAAGCTACACCCCCCTCCCTATTTTTATTCTTTATTTTGAAACAGGTTCTCACTAAGTTAAAGAGGGTCTCACTAAATAGCTGAGGCTGATCACAAACCTATGATCCTCTTTGTCTCAGCCTCCCAAGTACTGGAATTACAAGCGTGTGCCACCATGCCCAGTTATGTTATGATTTTTAATGCAATGTGGAATGACCAAATCAAACCAACCAGCCTATCCATTAAAGATCCACCCATCCAGCAACATTGAAATGTACAGTTAGCTGTTATCTGTATTCACAGTGCTATACAATGGTTCTCAAGACACAAGATAAAACGTACTTCTTCTCATTAACTGATACTTACCTTTGATTACCATCTTCCTATTCCTTCTTCCTCACTTCCAGCCTTTGGTAACCACCATTCTACTCTGTACATCTATAAGTTTGTATTAGATTCCACATATAAGTGAGAACATGTGATATTTTTATTTGTATGTTTGTATTATTTCACTTAGAATAATGATCTCCAGTTCCAGTCATGTTGCAAATGACAGTTTACTCGTCTTTATGACCTAATAGTACTCCATTGTGTATACACACCACATTTTCTTGAATGTGGGCAAAGTCATGGCAAAGATTTTAAAATGTGAAATTGAAATAATACCATTAATTAAACTGGTGCTTTAAATCTCTGGATAAAGAAAACAAGGTACAGAGAGGTTCACCACTTGTAACTAGTTGATGATTGATGTTAGACTACAATTCAGAGTTTCTAGATAATTGTCAAGTATTTTTGTTTTGGATTTGGGTCCACAATTTTTTCTTTTTATTACTCTAAGTATATAGATGTTTTTGACCTTCTTAAAATTTTTATCTTTTTCTCAAACATGGAAAACATTAAAATATTCTGGGTTCTTAAACAAAGCACAAATTCAATAATAAATCTATAATTATGGACAATTTATTGATATATTTATATTAAATGCCTAAATAAGTATTGTTTTATTTCCATAGTCTAAGATGATATTATATGAACAGAGCAAGTTTGTTTATATATACATACATAAATACATGTATATACATATATAATATATATTTACACATAAAAGTGTACAGGTTCACAGAAAAATACATACATACATATGCATGAAGCCTTCAGTACTAAAACCTAGTATTTAAGAAGTAGTTGGAACTTTTAATGTTTCTAATGCCCCCAAAACATTCTGGCATACAGTAAACATTACACAACTGCTTTCTTTTTGCTAAGATGATGTAGTCTATAATCTAAGAAGCTAGATTTTAGATCCATAAAGAACAATAAAACACATAGGACTATTTACTTTAAAAATAAAATCTTCCTTTCAATTCAAAAGCATAAATAGCCTCTACTATGTCTTTTCTGAAAATATTACATCTCTACTACTCAGTAAATAATAAATGCTAAATGAATGGTATGGAAAATAAGTCTTGTGGAAATTTAGAAGAAGGAAAGATTGCTTCCAGATGAAGTGGTCAGAGAATGTTTTACAAGAAAGGCAAGGTCTGCACTGCACTTTGAAAAATGGGCAGGATTTGAATAAACAGAACAATGAAGATTGGGTTAAGAGGCGTTATAACAGGAGTGAAGTGTAAAGACAGAGCTAATTTTCATTTTTCTTTGCCTTGGGTTTGGTGGAATGAGATGACTATACTTAAGCATAAAGCCAAAAGAGAAATCTTTCTTTCTTTCATTGATATTTGTATTCTCTCCCATTATCACTGTATTTTTTGAAGTAAATCTTCCTGTACAATTCTCCTTTCTATTATGTTCCATTGGATAATGATGTATTCACATATGCTGCTTGGAAAATAATATATTACCATGATTATGATACTCTTTCTTATTTGCAATGTGAAATGAAAGCAAGTATATATGTCATTGTGGTTTGTAGGCTATGCCATCCTGTATAAGGTGGGTTTCTCTAGTTCATAAACCAGGCAGCAGTACTTCTTATTGTTTTATTTTTTATTTTTTTGTCAGAGTAAAGAGAAAGGTACTTTCTCTACACAAGAAAAATAACAATTGAAATATAGCAGGGCATAAGAAGACACAGAGTCTACCATGTTTAATAAATTTCATGGAAATCTGGTTACATCTGGGGTTCTAGACGTTTGTTTCTCCTTAGAAACAAAGCTTTGCTTTCCATCTTCACAAAGCTCTGTGACCTGTATTATCTTAACTAAAAAGGGACACATTCTTATATATATATATTTTTTAGTCCTAACGAAAGGCATGTTGGCAACTTAATCAATAGTGAGGTACATAATTCAAAGAACCTTAATTTAGGAAAATGAAATTAGGAGAGGATGTATATTGAAAAAAAGGATCTTTCAAATGCATATCCAAGCTAGAAATAAACAATTTGGGAGATTTTCTGCTAGTTAGTATTATATGCGTCACTAAGGCCCCCTATTACTTCTTGTAATTAATTGTTGCTTAATTTGTCTGCAGAAGTCTATTGCAGCTGCAGGGACATGTAATTATTAAAACAGATAATAGGTGAATTATTGATGTAAATAGCTTAAACAGTTATATATACAAATAAAATTATTTTATTTCATATTTCAATTGGTAAAAGTGGCCTTGAAATGTACTAATGTGCATTTTGAATTAATGTACAAAAATACTTTAGCAATACCAGGTATGGGGGAAATTAGTGACAAGTTTATTCTCTCTGAGTAATGTAGCTTTATCTGCTAATATATACCAGTTCAATCTACATTATTTATTATACCCACATTGTGAGCAAAATCCTGTGATCATATCACCTCAGGAGTTATTTAGATGTTATTTAAGCCTGGGATTTCAGCTGGACAAGCCCACAACCTTTGTGGCTCCATTTTGCACCTTAAAACTTGCATTTGCACCTGCAAAAGGCTTAAGCGAATCACAAGTGAGCACATGTGTGTTCCATTATTCATTGTTTTATGAACAGATGTGGGTGATGTGGCAAAGAGTTAGATGCATCTTTAATTGAGAAAACCTGTGGAAAAGTTAGCCCTAATCTCTCCAAGGGAATTGATTTAGAATACAGCACACCATGATTTGGAAACTACGAACCAGACCCAAATGTTGACCAGACAATCCAAACTTGAACACAGCCTGTCAGAAATGAATATTTCGGACATTAATCCTCACATTTCCTTTCTTTCAAATTTTTCTATGAATAATACTTTGTCCATTAGGGTTTTTTTGCTTTATTTTGCTTTAATGTTCACTCTAAAATAATATAATCTATTAGGATTAAAGACATAAAGCCCACTGGCATTCATCTGGAGAAAAATAAATTTGGTTTCAAACTCATTTTTCCATGTTCCATTCACACAGTCTTCAAATTGTGCAATTTAAAGTTTGTATTTTCATTTGCACTTACAGAACATTTATATTGAGTTATTTACTCTATAGAGGACACTTAACTAGTTAGTAATAAGGAATGGAGGTAAATATGAATGAAACAAAGACCTTGACATAAAGGAACAGTTTCTAAGGTTTTGTTATTCTAAAACTTTTAATAATGATATGGACCTAGTCAGAATAAAATTTCTTCTTGTTTATATATACATTTTAAAATTGCATTTTTTTCTACAAAAACTAATATTAAGACAAAACCCACAAAAATAACTATGGCTAGAATAATTTATTAATAGAAACACAATATAAAAGATGTAAATTTTGACATCAGTAACATAAAAGGTAGGGGATGGAAAGCTAAAGTGTCTAGTTATTATATGTGGTTTCAGTTAAGTGGTTATTAGCTTAAAATAGATGTCTATAAATGTAATGTATTTTACATAAGGTCTATTATATCTACAAATAAAAGCCTGCAGTAGATATTTAAAAAGATAAAGATAAAAGAATAAAAGCAAACCACTTCAAAAAATGGTTAAATTATAAAGGAAGCTAGCAGAAGAGGAAGAAAACAACTACAAACAGAAAACAATAAAAAGTTACAATCATAAGTCCTTATTTTCCAATAGTTTCTTTAACTATAAATTGATTTAATTGTCCAATCTAAAGATAATGGAGTGCCGTAACATATATCAAAACCCAAATCCAACTATATGCTGCCTATAAGAGACTCATTTTAGCTTTAAGGATACACATATGCTGAATATGAAGGAATTGGGGGATATTCCAGGCAAATTCCAACAAGAAGAGAATGGATAAATTTACCTATATCAGAGAAAATAAACTTAAAGTGAAAAATTACCATAAGAAGTGAAAATCACTATATAATGAAGGACTCAGTTATTAAGGTACATTTATATTCATTTAAAATTATGTATGTACCACCAACCAGAATACCTAATTGTACAAAGTGAATATTAACAGAACTGAAGGGAGGTCAACAATAAAATAGTAGTATGGAACTTCAGTACTCCACTTTTGACAATGAATATATCATCCAGACAAAAATCCACTAGAAAATAGAAGACTCAAACAACATGAGAGACCAAACATACTAACAGAAACATACAGAACAGTCTATCAAGTACACACATTATTTTTAGGTAGACATAGAATATTCTCCAGAATAGATCATGTGCTAGGCTACAAAATAAGTCTTAATAAATTCAAGAAGATTGAAATCATGTCAAGTATATTTTCCCACCACAATGTTAAGAATAAAGAAAGCAATAATAGAAATAAAACTGAAAAATTCACAAATATGTGAAAATTAAACAACACATTCCCAAAGAACTAATGCTTCAAAGAATATTCAAAGAAGTATAAAACAAATCAAAATATACCAAAAGTTATTGTATGTAGTAAAAAATTCATAGAAACAAACAATCTACAGAGAATGAATCATGAAGGAATAAAAATATGCATAGAGAAATAGTCAATAAGGAGTAATTAGTAATAAGAAAATTTCTTAACAAGAAATGCTCAGAAACTGATGGATTTACTGGAGAATTCTACTAAATATTTATAGAACTACTGTCAATTCTTGTCTAGTTTTTCCAAAACTGAAAGAGGAGGGAATGCTTCCAAATACATTTTATGAGACCAACATTACTCTGATTCCAAAGCCATACAAGGACACCACACATACACAAAGATTACAGGTCATTATCTCTGGTGAATATAGATGCGACAATCCTCAACAAAATATTAGCAAACTAAATTCAATAACATATTAAAAGGATTATCCATCATGGTCAATAGAGATTGATTCCTGGTATGCAAGGATGGTTCAATATATGCAAGCCAATTAACATGTTAGACCACATTTACAGAACAAAGGCTAAAAATTATATGATGATTTCAATAGCTGCATATAAAGAATTTTAAAAATCCCATATCCATTTATAGTAAAAACATTTAATAAATAAGACAGAGCATAATATGTATATGATAAGTAATACATTAGATATCACAACATAATAAAAGCCATATATGTCAGGCACATAGGCACCATTATATTTAGTGGTGAAAACTTGAAAGTGTGTCCTCTGAGATCAGAAACAAAACTAGCATGCTCACTCAGACCACTTTTATTCAGTATTGTATTGGAGGTCCTAGCTAGAAAATTAGCAAGAAAAAAAGAATATGGGGAAAGGTGACTAGCTCTGAATATTGTGCTGAGAAATAGAATTTTCTTATTTGGGTTATGACTCAAAATACTGCAATATACAGCATTTTCTCAAAGGTAAATTTCATCTTTTATATTTACGTAGAGGTTATTTATGATATGAAGACTCCTTTAGTATGAAAACGCAGTGGCTAGCTAGGAAAAATGACTTGGCTAAACCTGTAAAAAATGTTTATGATAATTAATCATCAGGAATGGCATGTTAAGGAGATAAAATTGGAGGAAGTGGCCAGGATTAGATAGTTATAAATGGAGTCAGGGACAGTCAGACTGAACTTTGTATGGGAATGCAAAGCATTGGTAAGTAGCAAGAGAGATTGTGCTGGGCACTGTGGTAGACCATTACACATCTCATATGAATCTTTGTGAGCTTGATGATGCAGACCTCAGCATTGTATTCTTTTATGAGTTTTAGATTCTGAGAATCCTCTCAACCTCAAGTCAGGCAATATCATTAACCAAATTTTCAGTTTGGAGCTGACATTGACTAGTGTCTTGCACAACTTCTCTTATACTCTATATTCGAACTCCTAAATTCCTATATGTATCAGTTGAAAATATGTCCTGCTCACCTGATTATATATTTATCTGTAAATTTCTTGATGGATGGGAGAGTAGTGATTGTATATTACTTCTTTCTACCTTCCTAACATTTCATAAAGAGTCTCATATATAAAAGGCATTTGAAAAGTGTTAAATATGTAATAGAAAAATGCATGTCATATAATAATTTTATAGTCACTTTCTATGGATGGATCCAGATAACAAATGAGAAGATCTTTTACTTGCTTTCCTCTTGTCAACATGAAGACAGTATAAATGATGACTATGGCTACAGTAGACAAGCAGGTAAATTAATCTATATCCAAAAAAGATGAAAGATATAAAAGAGCCAAGGTGGAAGTATAGGATGTTGGTGAAGGATGCTGAGAAGTGGCAAAGGAAGAGTTTAAAAGAGAGAAGAGCTAGAGGCTTTGACCCTAACATAGAGGAAAATAGGACCTTTAATGTAGAGTTGTGAGGCCCTAGTTAGGGAAAGCCCATCTCTGAACTTCTTTACTGATTTTTTAAACCTCAAACCCCTTTCCTTAGAGGGATCTAGTTTACATTTTGTGTGTGCGTGTGTGTGTGTGTGCCATGGGGAATGAAGACTAATGCAGAGTCTTAGCCATAGAGGCAAGAACAAAACATCCTGTGGAGTGTAGCTGCCTTAGTATGAGACAGTTAGGTTGGGATGCAGATATAGAAAGAGAACGCAATCTGCCAGGCAGAAAAGCAAAGTAATCATAAATGGTTACTCCCTGATTTAAAACAAGAGTCTTCTGTAATTAAGAATAAAAAGAAACAAAATAGGGATTTTCTAACTGTGGCAATATGACAGCATACCCAGACAGGTAGAAGTAATGAAAAGTACCAGTCTGAAACCATCACTGGGGCAGGATAGAAGAAGGATGAGGCTCAGTATCACCATAGAAAGCCACATGACTGTTTCTACATTAAATTCTATGAATATCTGTATACGCAAAATATCAGATTTCAGGTATTAAGAGATTAACTACAACCTATGTAAAAATTAAAAGTATGAGTGCTTTGACATAGCAGCAGTCACTCATATAAGGCTTTTGTGAGTGTGTGTGTGTGTGTGTGTGTATGGCACTGAGGATTAAACCCATGGGTATTCTACCTCTGAGCTACACCCCCAGCCCTATTTTCAGTTTTTATTTTGAAACAGGGTCTTGGTAGGTTCATGAGTATCTCACTACTTGCTGAGGCTGTCCTCTTACCTTCAATCCTCCTATCTCAGCCTCTTAAGTACTGGGGTTACAGGTGTGCACAACCATGCCATGGGTTTTCACATAAGGATTTTTTCTCTCCCTGAATTTTTATCTGTTTAGATAGATGTTAATATTGCATTCGGGTTCAAACAGTGATAAGACAGAGGGAGTGAAGGGGCCTACTCTTAATTCTTAAAACAGGAAAGTCACTTTTATAAAAGAGTAATGGAAACCTTCTCAAAGGGACCATGTCACTTTAGAGTTCCTAATTTTCAGTCAATGAAATGCCAGTCTTCATTAAGCATGCATCCTGCAAATTAAGTGTTAATATTTTTCAAAGTTAAGTAGTTCCCAGGCATAGAAGCCTGGATGATGATGATATTTTTAATAATAACCCTAATGTTATTGTTAATATCTTAAACACAGCTGCTTCTATGTTCTCACTTGACTTTTAGCTTCCAGGGTGGCAGAAGTTTGTTCTAGTATTTTCTAATCTTTTTCAATAATACCATGCAACTCTTTGGCTACTGTTTAAGAAATACAAAAGCAAAGTTCTTTCTCCTTCATCTTTGCCATTGCCAATGAAGATCATCTTTGCTGAAACTCCTCAGCACTGGCAGCAGCTTTTGTGATCACGAGAATGTAACCATCCTCAGATATTGGGGTGTAATCGCCAGGCCAGGACACTCTAATGGTCCTTTTATCTCTTTCCCCTGGGACTAAAATGATTAGGAAGTAGATTGAACTCCAGAGAGCTCATCCTATGTGCACAGTTCATTCCAGGAAACGGCTTTATTCCTGTTTCCAGCCAGTCTGAGTTGTATAAAACGATTTGATTTAAGTCATATCATCTCTAAAGCTTCCACCACAACAGATTTGATCCTACTGCTTGACCTACTAAAAGGGAAGATGAGCTAAGAGGTTGGGAGCTTTCTGAAATGAACATCAGACTCTTCAAATGCAACTGGTCCTAATGAGAAAGAAAATGGGACAGATAATACACAGAGATAGATATAACAGCATACAGAACCATCCAGTAAAATGGGAGGAATCCAGTAAGGCATACTTTTAAAAGAATTGGTAGAAAAGCTGGTCTACATAATACTTTGCTAAGGGTGTGCATTATAGTAACATAGAACAGTGTAAGACGCACGGCAAATGCTTAGATCTGCAATAAGATAACTATATGGATGACATAAAGGGTTTTTAATTTCATTTTCTTTGTTATTTTGTTAAAGACATGAAGAAGGTTAAGATATGACTATTTACTGAAGCCAAAGGTGTAACACAAAGAGTTGAAGAAAATAGTTCCGCTTAACCACTTTCATTGTCCTTCAGGCCAAAAGGAATAAATTTTAGATAAGAAAGTTTAAAGTAAGCGCTGATACAAAACCTCAGTTGAGTGAAAAAAAAAAAAAAACTTTTAGAGACTTAGCAGCTCTTCCAAATCACAGGATTAGAGCTTAGCTATTGTGAAAATTCAGACATACATTTGAAAATTTCTCAGTGACTGCTAAGAATTCAGGAGAACTGAAAAGAAATACAGAAAAATGGGAGACAGGCACCAATTGTTATCATTTTCACATATATAGACAGAGTTAGAAGTTCTAACATATATATATATATATGTATATATATATAAAACAGTATGTCTTCAGTTTCAGTACTGGGCAAATTTCTAGAATTGCTTATCAAACAGGTAATTTGTGAGAATATTTATGATTTAGAATAATGCTAGCTTGAAGTAATCATATACTATAATCTAAGCTAACTTATTTTGATAAGTTAGATAAAAATTGAGATATGTCTATACTTGGTCTTTGGGTTTTAGCAAAAAATCTGAATAAGTTTTTTATTTATTATTTGGAATAAAAATATCATAGACAACATTTGACAAATTTTTATCCTGTTGAAAATGGATGGGGTCACAAGTGTCTTGAGGGTGTGGAGTAAGTTTTATTTATCTTGGTGTGCCAGCATTGAACATGTAGTAGATACTAAAAAAGTGTTAATATTTGACTGAGTGAAGGAATGAATATGGGATAGATTCATTCAATATTGCTTCATCCTCTAAGCACTTTGTGTAAGGACTGTGCTAAAGGAAACATTGCCAAGTGGCTGTCTTTCATATTCCATAGATGCTTCTGGCCTGAGTGCCTGCTGGCACAATGAGGTTGGCTTTGAAATGACATTTTATTTAAAAACACACACATATTTGTGATCACTTAGACTGAGATGTTTGTGTCAACATGGCGGGTAATTTTATCTGTAAGTCACAGAAAGTAGAAGCTCAGTAATTGATATACTCTTTTTTAAAGTTTTTGAATGTGTCTAGATTTTTTGCAGAACTACTTCACATAATAAGAAAATCTGAAAATATTAGAGGCATTGTCTCTAGATTTGCAGTTATTTTCTCTATGTGATTCAGGGACTAACTTAAGGTTGTATATTTAATGAGCTTGAAATGTTTTAACTTGATAGAGCTAGTTTCACTTTCCAATGAGCAAGGAAACTTTGACCTCGAAATGAATGGATAAGAGTTGGCAAGACTTGCGCATGCTAGTTTTGTAATGCAGATTTCAGCTAATGGACCCTGTAATTAAGATGACCAATTGCTAATTTGGTTGGAAAAATTCCAAGAGCTCTGATATGAAGCCTACCAATTATAGTGTATTTCCCACTATTATCCCAGAGGATTAATAATTCTTTTCATTGGCTTTATTGAAATTCTCCAACAAATTTAAGAATATTCCAATTGATAATGGAAGAAATAGTAAAACACAGGAAATGAGAGAGAGAGATATATAGCTCATCTCTAAGTATCTATAATAGTTCTATCTGGTACTTTTTTTGTAATATTACTTTCATAATTATATTTTATCTCCCTGAAATTGAGTGTATATAAATGAATTCACAATATATTGATCTTTCTGTCAGGGATTAATAAATAATCCAAATAGAGGTGAAAGGCAAGGGATAACATACATAGACGAGTCAATTCTTTTTAGATATACAGTGTCAGTAAGTAATAAAGGAGGTTCCTCATAATTATGGCATTTTCTTCCCCTTCTTTATTTTCACTGTTAGATTTTCCCTTGGTGCTCAATAAATGTTTATGGAACTAGATTAAATCATCAATAACACAGTCATAGTAAAGTATTATTTTAAAAGTCATTGTTCCAGTATTGACCTCGAACACAAATGTTTTAATCGTATAATTTATCTTTGAATCTCTAAGCTAAGCATAGTATAGGATATTTAACATCGAGTCAAAGTACATTAACTGAAAGAACGTATGTATAAATACTCTGTTCTTCATTTAGCTCTCATTGGAAGTTATTCGTTTTGGTAACGTTGGATGGCTCCAAAAAAAAATTGAAGCATATATAGAAGAATGGTAACATTTATAATATTTGGGTAATCAGAACTTAATAGCTTGTTGTATATTATTCTCTATATTTTTCTTTATATTTGAAGTATCAAAAAATTTTAAATATATTTATTATTGTGCTATTGCTCATCCTTCAATTTGAATGATTCTATAACTTTTATTAAATAAACATTTTTGTGTTCATACAGTCCTAAGGGGTGGGAACATGGCTGTGTGTAAAAATGTACATAGTTTTGTTACTTTTGAATTCTTTCTCTGCAAACATGTAGGCATGTAACAATCTAAAAGAAACATTTTGAAATGCAAGCTGAGTTCTCAAGATAGTAAAGATAATAATCTTCAAGTATCTACTCTTGTTTCAGTGACAGAATAACCTGAAAGCTCAAATCAAAATTGCAAGACAATATGAAATCTAGAGCTTTTTGGGCTGTGGTGGAAGGGCTGAGGAGAGGAAACGTTGATAGAGAAACTTGGGATTTTAGGAAATAGCTGCATGTGATCAGTATATTAGGTCTTGGGCCTAAGAAGTGGGAGGAAATTAGATCTGAGAATTTTCATAGAATCCCATTTCTCCAAACCAAGGGCATGTACTCTCAGTGAAAGGGCAGGCTATAAAAATGCACTAGACAGGAAAGAAGACAGACATGAAAATCTGTCTGGTTTGGCAACAGCTACAGATAAGGAAGAGAAATGACTCTTCTGAATGTACGCCATGAGCTTTCTCACCTTACACCAGGCCAGGCTTCTAATTTATATCACCTGGAAGGCCAGGGAAAGGGGAAGCTGAGAGATTTACCTACAGTAGTCCTAGTCTGTTTGGATGTCCCCTCTGCAGCCGAAGCCTACACAAATCCTCTCTGGGAGGAATTATCCTTAAACTAGTTCTTCACCTTCTTCCTTAGGCTAAATTCAATCAAATTCGAATGCATGACTAAATAAGCCCCCTTGCTCTCAGCTACAGGCATGCTTTACACCATTTAGAGGCATGGTAGTCTCCAGCTGGCTGGATGAAAATCATACTTGTCCCTCCCACCCTGCATTCATTCTCTCAGAGCCTGGGCTGTGCTGCTAATAGTCTCAGACCCAGAGTCAGTCTCTATTCTGCATCACTCCCTTTTGTGTTTCTATGGCATTTTGTCTGTGTTGCTGTTTAGAGTCAATAAACTGTATATGCAGTTTATATATCAAATACCAAATACATGTAGAAGAAAACAACAAATAACACTTTTAATACTCAAGAACATAGTTGGGCATTGTGGAGCATGCTTGTAATCCCAGTACTTGGGAGCCTGAGATAGGAGGATTGCAGGTTCACGGCCAGCTTCAGCTACTTAGTGAGGCCCCCCCACAACTTAGGCTGAGACTGGAGGATCTGGGTTTGAGGCCAGCCTTAGCTACTTAGTGAAGCCCTCTGCAACTTAGTGAGACCCTGTTTCAAAATAAAGAATAAAAAATAGGACTGGGGGTGTAGCTCAGAGGTAGAATGGCCCTGGGTTCCATCTCCAGTACCGCAAATAAATAAATAAATAAATAATGAAAAATAGGGCTTGGGGTGTATCTCAGAGGTAAAATACCCTTGGGTTCAATCCTCAGTTCTAAAAAAAAAAGAAAAAAATTCAAGAACATTATATATTGATATGATTGCTTACAGAGCATAAAATAAGAAAGAAGACTTAGAGAATTAAATATATATCAAAAAATGACCAAAGAATAAGAAGATTTAAAAGATAACCAAATAGAGTTGGAAGTTCGCACTAGTCCTGGTAGACTAGGCTGTGCTACAGTAAAAAGCGACTCAATAAGAGCGCCTTGTACTCCCAAACAGCTTGTTGGGTGTCACATAACACTCCCATTGTCTTCCATGCAGCAACTTCATTCCAGGATGACAGAATTTCATGGATCTGCCATCTCAACATAGATATGGGCAGTTGAAGGGTAGTGAATAGGCTTGTCTGAGGGTCTTCCCAGAAGTAACACGCACTATGTCTATGCACAACTCAACAGATAGCATAATTAACAACAGGGCTGGAAAATGTGTGGGAACACAAAGAATAATGTTCTTCTATACATTTTTAGAACTAAAAACTAAACTTCCATGTGCGGGTTCAATATAAGACATAGCAGAAAATATGAATCATAACATAAAATATTGTAAACCAATGATCATAAGTTATTGTGTTTTGATACATAATAAAATAAGTTAAATACAGCACAGAGTTGCTAGTGGCACATATGTGTAATCCCAGTATTTGGGAGACTAAAACAGGAGGATCACAGATCCAGCCTCAACAGAATAGCGAGACCCTCCTCAACTAAGTGAGATCCTATTTCAAAATAAAAAAGAAAATAGGGCTGGTGGTGTAGCTCAGGCATAGAATGTTCTTGGGCTCAATCCCCAGTACAGCACCACACACACACACACACACACACACACACACACACACGCGTGCGCACGCACACACACACACACACCTAACTAATACACATATAGATCCATTTTTAGTCATGACATAGGAAACCAACAGAATACCAAAGACAAGAACTCATATTAGCTACAAGAGATAGAAGAAATATCACACAAGAGGGAGGGAAATAGGCTGAAATTAAATTTTTCAACATCCAAAGATAGTGGAAAAAAGCCTGCGAATTATAGAGATAATATTTGTCAACACAGAATGATGTATCTTATACATCAACATTTTCAAAACAGAATGAAACAAAGATATTTTCAAATAAACACACACACACACACACACACTCACACACACAGACTCACACGCACACAGACACACACACATATACACACACACGGCAGGATAGAAAGAAAATCCTGGGGGAAATAAATAAATATGCAATATTAAACATTTGAAACACAGGAATGGATGATTATATGAGGATTCTCAAACTCATTAGTGACAAGAAAATGCATAATACAACTATAGTAAAACACTACTTTGTCTTTGACCATTTGGCACAATTTAAGAATTATAACAAGTAAGAATTGGTAGGACAGCTTGAAGTCTTATACATTTCCGATAAAAAGTTTGGTTTCAGTAAAACCACTTTGGGAAACAATTTTTCATTGTATAGTAATGTTGAAATGCATTAGGTATAGTACTAAGAGGAATGCTTACACATATATTCCAGAAGAAATGAATGACTATATCTACATTCTTCAGAAAAGCAAAAACACCTGGAAAAAAGATCTTAATAGCTAAATATCCATCCACAGAAGAATGTAGAAAATTATATACACCCACATGTATATACATATATAGATATAACAGAATGCTGGGCAGCATTGAAAGTGAATCATTTATATAAAGTTAAACATTTAGTTACAGATATAAGTACAAAGGTAGGCAGAGGTTCCCTAATAGTTACATGCAACAGAACTTTTGATGAATTTGTTCTATAATAGGTATTTTTGTTGTTGTTGTTGTTGTTCTTACTGGGGATTGAACCCAGGGGCATTCTACCTCTGTGTTATACCTTTAGCCTTTATTTTTTATTTTAAAACAGGATTTCACTAAGTTGCTGAGGCTGTCCTCGAACCTGAGATCCTTCTATCTTAGCCTCCCAAGTAATGGGATTACAGGCATGTGTCAGCACCCTCGGCTTTTAAGCAGGTATTTTAAAAACTGAATTTAGATGAAAAGAAGCAGGGCATGGTGGCACATGCCTATAATCTCAATACTCAGGAGGCTGAGGCAAGAGGATAGTAGATTTGAGGCCAGCCTGGGAAAATCAGCAATATGCTGATTAAAATAAAATACATAAAGTTCTGGGGATATAGCTCAGTCGTTCAGCATTCCTGGGTCCAATCTCCAAACTCTGATAATTAGTGTATAATTTAGACATTTTCTTATATAATGGTTTCTACTGAAGATGAATCTTTTGCTCTACAACCTTAAACTTTTCTGTATTTTCATTTGTCAAAGTTTTTGTTTTATCTTTGATTTTGTTTTACAAAGATTTAAATTAATTTACATTATTAGAATAAAATACTTACCAAGTCCATTTTGCTACGTATATTTCCACTGTTCTCCCTCCCTCCCCCTGCTGAAATCATTGTCATCACCCAACCTCATGGCTCCCTCCCTAAACCTGCCCCAGAGGCTGCTGTGCTTAAATTCACAACATAGGCACTCTCTAGACTCATCGCATTTACTTGTTTGTATTGGCTAATCTCTTCACTAGTGCTTAGCTGTTTATTGATGCAATTGAATCTGGAAATGTTTTTATTATGCTCTACAATAACAATGGAAAACAACTCTATAACCATGATACTTGCTAATATTGATATCAATACTAAGAACCAGTGCTTCTTCACAGGTCAGTTGCTGAATCAAACTACAGTTAAGGCTCATTGATGTAATCGCATCATGCGCTCATGATGGGAAATTCTGGCTTCCTCTGGCACAGGTTGAGTAAGTTAACTGGTCTTCACAGTATTTCTTGCCAAAATGGATGCTTTGCTTTTTAAAATTTTTAATCTCAACTACATATGAAGAAAGTGGCTTTCTTGATAAACTCTTCTAAGATTAGAAAGTTGTAAATTTATATAGTAAAATAAGTCCTAATAACTGCATTTATCACGGCAATACACAATTAAAGCTTTCCTTTAGGACTGAAAAGAACCCCAATTATTTCTAAAGAAGCTAATATTTAATGATAATAACTCAAGTAAATGTGATTAAGTTTTTTAAAGAAAAGGAAAATAAGAGCAACTGTTTTTAAATGTAAAATTATCATGCACTTGACAAAGTTGCAGTTTATGTAATTTCACTTACTAGATTTTTTATTATTCCCAATTATAGCAATATTGTTTTTTGATAGGATAAAGACATTACAGCTCTTTTATAGAACCAGCACAAAATTACCTTCCTTTCCTAAAATATTCATAATTGATACCAAATATTACTTTGTTTTAAATAGAATATATAACATTGACACTACATATCACTAATATATTGGAACCATTTTGAAAAAGATTAATCAACCAAGTGCTTTATTATATATTTATATCTTTATGAATTTCCATATTGACCTATTTATTTCCTCTGTATGATTGTTAATATTTACTTTTTTTAGTAAAGTTGGTCATTCTAAGTTTTATTAATATGCTAATGTATAAAATATCGAATTATAGCTTTTATAACAAATTATTTTCTATATTAATCGTTATAACTAAATTGTATGTAAGTGATTTGTAATATTTTATTGATTCTAAGGTGACCTTTTTTTTACATTTAAATATTTGCAACAGTATACATCTTACAGTAGGTGACCTATTTTAATTAATTACTGGTGACTGCATTCTAGTCAGTGAAATGTAAGCAAATGTGTTATCTTCCAGAAGTCTTCCTTTAGAGATGTTGTACATTTCTCACCACTCATATTTGGTCCCCCTTCCACCTTGTTTGCTGGAGGAGATATATTCCCTGAGACTCCGAAAACAAAAGGCAGAGTCTAAGTATGTTAGAGCAGGATAGAAGCTGGGTTTAGGAGAACTTTGGATATAGATGCTGTATGATTCTTGTGTTTAAGTCACTATTGTTACATATTTTCTTTTGCTCTCAGCCAAACTTGATTTGACTTGATAAATGAACTTTCTTAATGTCAGTTAGACTCTTGGCTTCACATTTACCAACTGTGGGGCATTCATATGTGTCTTAGATTCTAAGCCTCATTTCCATGTTTATAGAAGGCAAATAATAATATCTAATTCATCACTGGTATCAAAAGTTCTATTGTATGTACAGAACTTGGCATAACACTGTTACATAGAAGTCTACTGTCACTGTGGTTATGGAGTTTTCTATTTGCATAAAAGTTTGTAGTAAATACTAATTAAGGATTTTTTGATTGTCTATATTTATTATTTTATTGACATAACATTGTCTTTCAAAGGAATAGATGTTACCAATGTACAATGGCATTTATTCATTATAGATTTTAATTCATAAAACCTTCTTTAGATCTTCCATGTATCATGCCCTGGGTCTGTACTGATTACATAATGAAGATGGAACGATAAGCCAAACAAAACAACCCCCCCCCGAAAGCTTCACTCGAGTTGGGTGGGAAAGATTACAGGAGAAAGTAATGTTACGGATGGTTCTATATATAACTTTATCCTGGAATGTTTTAAATTGTGCAAATGTGGGTTACTGAGAGAAGCAGCATCCTGCTTGAAGAACTAACCTGGATGAAGAATATGGCGACATGTGAAAGTGTCAAATCCCCTGCCACTCAAAGTGAAATAGGATTTTCTCTGATGGTTTTGACTACATTTATTTAATAACCTTATAATAACAAAAAAGCCAGTGAAACACAAAATGCCATCAGTATATATATATATATATATATATATATATATATATATATATATATGTTCCAAGATTTTAGTATAAAATGAGTTTTTTATTATTAGTGACAACAATAATTACAGTAATATGATTTTTCATGAATGTTTTATTTCAGATTATGTCTCATCAATGCTGTATATAAATAGTTGTCTGTACCATTTTTTCCAGACAGTTACTCTCTGCCTTTAACTTTGAAACTCATTATTTTTGCTATTTGCTTTTTACTTCCAGGGGAGATTTTGTTATTGTATTCTTATATTTTCACAGTAGGAATACAATTTTAAACAGATCTCTGTTCATATGTTCTGTCTCTGAAACTGTCATGATTATGTTTAGTCCTTTAATGGAAGAATTATTAGAAGTAAGGAAGGGCTCAGCTTGATACAGCCAGACCTTGACTTTGACCATTTTGTTAAGTATAATACATGTTTATATTGTCATCTAACAGACCCTAAAATCGAAAGTAACAAATTGGTCATTCTTTTCAGAAAGAATTATTCAAATGGTCTATATTAAATTAATCTATAGTTAGTAAAAGTGAAATTGGTTCATCTTTTGAATAATGCCATTGTAGAAACTGAAAAGTGAAAATTTATGCTCTCCAGTGATTTGATAACACTCTAGTAGGAGACTGGACCTGTTTTTTGTTTGTTTGTTTGTTTGAATAATGCCATTGTAGAAACTGAAAAGTGAAAATTTATACTCTCCAGTGATTTGATAACACTCTAGTAGGAGACTGGACCTGTTTTTTGTTTGTTTGTTTGTTTTTGTTTTGTTTTTTAGCACTGGGGATCGAACCTGCAGAGCAAGCACTTTACCAGGGAGCTATATCCCAGCCCACCTGTGACTTTATCTGATGGATAGTGCCTAAAAGTAAATAAACCACAATGCAGTAAAAGACCTTCCATGCTCATATTTATATTATCTGTAGTTGATTTGGGCCCAGTGTTTATTATCTAGATTGGGTTATGTTCTTCTCAGTTATACACTGACTTTCAGAGTCCAAATATTTATAGAATAAATATCTACATACATACCAGTTATCGATAGCTATCCTGATCATATTACTGATAAAGAGCAATGTTTAAATAACACAAAAATATATGTACCTAATACACCAAAATCATTTTTTATGATTCCTTCTTATGGGCAATAAAGGCATTTTCAAAATTAATTAACAGTGAATGTAGATATTGTGTTAGAGCCGTTTTGTGCTATTTTAGTATTGCTAATTTGTAATTACATTGTCTGTTATCAACAATAGCAAAAAATAAATCTTTATGCTAAATTTCTAGCCTATAAACACATTCAACTGTGTTAGCTTTTCTTTCTGTATAAGGGCTGCCTAAAATATTTTCTGATATTTTGTGCCTTGGGAAAAAGATAATAAAAGAATTTTAACATTGTAGATTGTTAGATATTAAAATAGTTGCTAAATCTGATGTTGCTTTGGATTTCAGTACCTTTTTTGCTATCCATTCAGGACAGAAATAATTTCTGAACCTGCGTGAATTTGGAATAAGCACCCCTGGGTGCCCTTGAGCCCTCAAAGCAGTTCTGGCCACTGGCGCTTGGGAAGATGACAATAATGTGCTGTGCTATGGAGATGGCAATGCACTTTAAACCTTTCTCATAGTCACACTGGAGTGGATTTAATGCTTTAATCACATGCTTTACTTCATACAAATTAATGTTTCCTCCTCATAGTTCAAAAGAAAATTGCACAGATTTGATGTTCTCACAAATTGACTTTGCAGACAGATGACATTTGGAGAGAACAGAGAAGCCAGTATCCTCCTGGAACATGTTTCCTTTTGAATGTTGTCATGTGTAGCCTGAGGCACTTAATAAAGCCCTCTAATTTCAGTCAATGTTCAAGAATTGTGAATGTTTGTGAGACTCTCCATTTCATCTAGAGATTAGACATTGAAAGACAGGGACAGAAAAAGGGACAGCCTAGTTAATTCAGACTTGCCTGGGTTCAAGGCTACCCCTAATTTTTACTACATTCATCAGACTGGGGTATTTACTGATCCTTTCCGAATCTCACTTTCTTTGCACAGCCAGGGTATGTGAAACAATAGCACAGATACTTTTCTGAAATAGCCAGATACTTATATCCAGACTCTCCCTCGCTAGCATGGGATAATTACTTAACCTCTCTAAGCTTTACTTCACTAATCTTTAAGTTAATTATGATGGTAGTACTTTTTTTTTCTTGGTGTGCTACTGCAAGGAATACATGACATTATCCATGTAATATATTTCAAATGCCAGCTGGAATGGAGTAAATGCTCAATAAAAGTTAATGTTTTAGTTGTAGTTGTCATGTTCTGTGTTTGGAAAAATTCAGAGTTTGAGAAAGAAGGCAAGGTCTAGAAGCAAGATCACACTAGCTGTGTGGAAAAAGAGTAGTATGGAGGATAGCTTATCCTAGGGGCACAATGAAAGACTCTCAACTAAGGTAGAGCAAGTGAGAATAAGATGAATCGGTGGATTTTGTGTCATTTTGCAAGTAGGTTTGACAGTATTTGATAACTAATTATGTAGGAGTTGATAATCCTTCTGTGCCTTGAGCAATAAAGTCATATGATAATGGTCATATGTAACAGAGATAGATTATGATTCTTTTTTTTTTTTTTTGGCGGTACTGGGGATTGAACTCAGGGGCATTCTACCTCCGAGCTACACCCCCAGCCCTATTTTTTATTCTTTATTTTGAAACCGAGTCTCACTAAGTTGCAGAGGGCCTCACTAGGTAGATGAGGCTGGCTACGAACCCGGATCCTCCGGTCTCAGCCTCCCGAATGCGATTATGATTCTTTTAATAGAGAAAAAGAAACTAGGAAAAGAAAATCCTTTGGGAGGATAAGGATGTTGAAAGTAAATTTAGGAAATTATGTATGCTATGTCAGACTAATGTACATGACAGTTAAAAAAAAATCTAAAAGTTGTTTGGGGAGAGTTACATAAATCTCTTTTTGAGTTAGGGATGATGTTTGGAGAATTAGACAAAGCCTGACTTCTTACCAAAGCTATGACATAATTTCTTCTTTGAAAAATGTAAGGTACACTTGAGAAAAATATAAATCTTAATTTTGCCTTGGTGCGAATAAATTGCATTGCTGGCTTCTTATTACTCACTGAAAGCAGTTGACTACTAGAAATTAGTGATTATTTAAATGAATTGTTACTTTGTAGACAGTTGGTGTGTCTAAAGAGAAAATACTGGGTAAGAAATTAGTGGGAAGGCAAATGGGTACTATGTGTCTAGAAAAAAGAAAAGGATGGATAAAAGCAAGGCAGCAACAAAACCTTTGCCTAGTTTGCACCATTTCTTAAGGCTGACTTCGAATCCCAGAGTTCACACACTGTCCATTCTTCCAGAGGAACAGTTTAGTGTAAGTTCTTCTGTTCATTCAGAGTATCTGTTGAGTTATTACTGTGTGCTGGGCACTTCTCAGAGCTGAGGATACAGCAATGAACAAAAGAGGTGAAGGAATCGTCTCCAAGAGTCTATAAGCTGCCTTGAGGAGAAAGAAGATGAAATAAAAATTTTATAAAAAATATAGTAGGTTCTGTCTGGTTAAAATAAAATAAATGAACAATAAGTCATGTTAGAAAGTGATCAAGAGATTTTTTTTACATTGGATTCTCAAGCAAAACTTCCTCTAGGGAGACATAAAAAGGTTTTTATGTGTCATACAGTGAATTTTAGAGAAAACATGGGACAGAATCTGGGCAGAGATTTTAAGGATCTTTTTTCCCTCAGAATGAGATACCTGACTATGCCTAAAACATAATAAATATACTATAGTATATTTATATATTTTGGTGAGTAATCTCATACAGAAGAAGAAATTGATGATGTAAGGACATAGTTTCAAATGTGATGTCTGAGTGATAAACTGGGTTGAGGTCCCTGGTACTAGGAGAGTAAACAGACTGATAGGAAATGGATTTTTCTTCTATCTAGAGGAGAGAAGCTGAGTACATGATTGTAGATATAAATACGTTCGTAGTTTTATTGATACGCACATGAAGGACCTCTGTCCTATTATTTTATATTTTCCATGGCTAATATTTGATTCCAACCCAGGAAGGGACAGCAACATTTGAATTGTTCACTGCAAGGTGTTGCTGATATTTTCAAAGACAGTTAATTAAAGCTTTTCCCATGAGTAAGAATTCATATTAATCTAAATGTTGACCCACTGAGTAGAGTTTATATTTTTATTTTCAAGTTTGAAGAAAATGTCTTGAATAAACTATTAGTTCCATAAGAAGAAATATGCCAAACACTGAGCAATTTCATGAACCATTGGTCTCTGCTGTTGCACATCAGAGCATGTTTTAGATTGTATCTGAAACACAGCTATTGTGGCAGTCTGGTCATGTTTGTATGCTATAGGGAAACATTACATTGTTTTTTACAAACAAAATATCCTTAACATGTGAGAATGAAACACTACAAAACTGCTTTAAGAAACACAAATGCAAAACTAGCAAAAATATTATATGGTTTCAATAAAAAAGTTTTTTAAAAATGTCAATCTCATCTTTACCTAGGTACAAAATTTTGATGTAACAAAAAATAATTCAGATTTCAGTATAACTCATCATTTGATTAATATAGTAACTCTTTAAGAGATCCGAATCTCATGAGTCATTTGAATGAATTATGCTGCTAATTAGCCTAGAAATAATAAAAAATTAGCTCAGTATACCAAAGAATGCTTAAGCCCTTTTTCTTAAATATGTATAGTACAAAACTTGATTTTTTTTGTTAGTTTATTTGTTTTTGGTTTCTCACACTCTCTAGGACTCAGGTACTTTGGTATTTGTTTATGCTACCATTCTTTACTTGGTTAACTCCATGAATATAATATTGTGCATACAGACATTAAATAAACTATTGCCATGTAAAATTTTGTAAAACACAGGATTGTTTCAAACTTTCCAACTTCCATTCTCTATTGAAATTATAAGCCTGATAAGTTAGACTTCTTCTCTTTTATTTATTCATCATTCATTCATTCAATAGATATTCATTGAGACTTATGATAGTAGCATTAGACATCAGAAAATAAGACAGTAGATGCATCTATTATAATGTGATTATTGTTTGATGGAAAAAAATGGACATTTAATAATTTCAAGTGTGATGAATGCTAACAAATGAAGAAACAAACTTTTGTGGAAGTACATGCTTAGCTTGTGTTTCACAGACCACGCAAAACATGGAAATCATCAGATAGAAAACATGGATGTTGTTCAATCAATCCTTAACCTTAATTTTCAAGTATAATTTTTACAAACTTGTCTGGGAGAAAACTCTTGTATAATTTTAGAGAACGATGGTATTCTGGGTCCTTGGCCAGTGTGTACTAATAACAAGTTCACAGAGCAAAAATTATACTGATTTTTACATAATTACAGCATATTTATTTCAGTTTGATAATGAAACTTTATCTACACTTGTCCAAACATCTTGGTTCTAGAAATAGCTATGGGTCTCCAAATAAATCATTTCCAATTTTCATGTGGAAGCTGTAATGACAACATGAGAACTAGCTTCCACATGAATAATGTCAGAACATATATCAGTGTTTCCAATTTGTACTGCTTTTTTTGTCTTTAATTTGGCAGATAAACATTTTCAGTGGAGATGATGAAATCAGGACAGACAAGACTGCTTTCATTTAAAGAGAGGAATGAAAAGCATGCTTCTTAGCTAGTGGATAAACAAATAGAGTCAAATGTTATTTAAAAAAATTATGCTGTTGTCCGACTGGTTTAAAGACATGGAATACTAGAATTCTTCATGTGAGCCTTGCTAAATGTCTAGAATGGTAAAAACAAACAAACAAGCAAACAAACAAACTTCCACTTTTAAAAATATGGATATCTATACCTCCATATAATGCATGATATAAGAAATTACTTTGATATTTTTTCAAAGAAGAATTCAGTTTGCCAAATTGTAATAATTGCTACTTTTTTTTTGCTCTATGTACTAAAATAGTTAGAGTCTACCAAGAAACGTAACTTTAGATGAATTCTTAGTGTATTTCAAGAAGTAGAGAGTACAATTCTTTAGCTATTGTGAGTTACTATTTGTTTCATATTTGTATGATTGTTTCTGTATAATATATCTTAAATCTTTCACTATATTATAAAAATACACACACATACATACATATGATTGGGGTTAGGGGTTAGTTGCAAGAAATAGAGTATGTACTTAACAAAAAAATACAGATGAATTCTATTGCCAGAATCAAATGTTAGAGCTATTAATGACAGAGAGAAGAAGGCAGTATGAAGTAGTTAGAAGTGTAAACCAATGCTAGTGGTGAAGGGGGAAGGAAATATAAACAGAAACTAGGACCCAGGCTTTATTCTTTATTTGTCAGTTGTTGTTTTTCCTCACAGCCATGGACTTATTGAGAATCTGTTATGTGCTAAGCAATTTCCATGCTATCTAAAGAAATGAAGATGAATGTGTATTACAATTCCTAGCTCTTGCTGGATACACTGGATCTCCTAGGTATCCCCATTTCAGCCCTTCATTTTCTTCATAGAAACATTAAAACACTTTAGAGAAGAAACAAACAAATTGAAGGTTTTGGATATTTAAATAAAATAAAAAGACAAATAGATGGAAAGGGGAGAGGAAATTGGGAAACGCACTTGAGATGCAGTATCTGAATGAGTTTCAAAAGGATGGAGCAGAGAAAAGGTAGAGGAAGGCATAACGAGAGCTGTCTATTTAAGACAAAAGAAATAAGTTTCTCTACAAAAGAGACTCACTCATCCATCCAAGATAATGGATTAGATTAAATTTATCATAGTGAAGTTAAGAATAATGCTTAGAGCCAGTTCAGTGTTACATACTTGCAGTCTCAGTACTTGGGAGGCTGAGAATTGTAGGTTTGAGGCCAGCATCATGTGATAACTTAGCGAGATCCTGCTTCAAAAATTTTTAAAAAAGTATAACAAAATAGGGCTGACGATGTAGCTCAAAAGTAAAATGCCCTTGATTTTAATTCCCAGTACCCCCCCCCTCCCCCCGCCACAAGCACACCAAGCCAAACCAATGAAACAAAAATTATATCTGCAGTAATCTCTTAGGTGACACAAACCATAAGAGATTCCAATATGTCAAGATTCATATATGTATATGGGGTATATGGAGAAGAGAGTGAAAGTGGAGTTTGTGCAAGGGGATCTCACTTTTATTCATGAGATATAAAGCTGGTATTGTATGACTTGCAGAGGATGACGTGAATTTTGAAGCTTTAAATATACTATACAAAAACCAAGATAATTTGTTGCTAACGAACCAGTGCTACAGGAACAACTAAGAAGACTCCGTCAGATGGAAATGAAAGGACACCACACAGTCTCCTAAGCCCATGTAAATAAATAGAGGGCACCAGTAAAGATAACCATATAGGTAAATTATTTTAAGTATAAGTGTACTTTTTTTGTTTGCAGTATTTTGTTTTTTCCTCTCTGAAAACCACACAAGGAAGCAATTGAAAATATGTATTTATGGATATATAATGTATACTAACGTAATTTGGGGGCGCACTGGGGATGGAACCCAGGGGCATTATTCCCCTGAACAACACCTGTAGTCCTTTTTTGATTTTTGTTTTTAAGCACTGTCTCACTGAATTGCTGAGGCTGGCCTCAAACCTGCAATCTTCCTGTTTCAGTCTCTCAAGTATTGGGATTACAGGCATGTGCCACCTCTCCAGCCCAAACTAATAACAATAATAACAATTCTATATCAACAAAAGCACAAAGGATGATGATGGAATGAAGCAACACAGGGGACACGATTTAGTATACTAGTGAAGTTACATTGGTATTCACTAGAAATAGAATAGGTTAAGATGTCAATTGTGATCTGTAAGGAAATCATTCAAAGAGGGTATTAACTTACAGAGGAAATAATTCAAGAGATATGGAAAACAAATAGCAAAATGTGGAACATAAATCCTTGATTATTAACAATTGCATTTAATATAAAGGGATTAAATTCAAATCTAAAGGCAGAAATTCTAGAATGAATTTTAAAAACCAAAATATAAACTTATGCTTTCTAAAAGTGACACACTTTAGATTCTAGAACACATGTAAGGGGGAATGTACAAGGGTGAAAGTAGATATACCGCAAGAACAGTTTTTTTAAAAAGTGGTGCAATGACTAAACAAGTACTAGGTAAATTTTAGATAAATATCTAGTTGGGTATCATGGTTAGGTACCATGATGCAGGCTTACAATCCTACTTGGGAGGCTGAGACAGGAGGAAAATGTGTTGGAGGTCAGCGTGTCAGCATGTGGTAATGTAGTGAGACTCTGTTGCAAAATAAAAGAAAAAGTAAAAGGGCTGGGGTTGTAGTTTAGTGGTAGAACATCCCTTGGTTCAATCTTCAGTACCACACATAATCATGTTCACAAAATATCTAGTAAAATCTACCTAGTAAACCTTTCAAAATTTGATTTCTCGCTTTTTTCTCAGTACTTCTTTTCTACGTACCATCCTCTTTAGTTAAAAAAAAAAGACTACTCCTATTCCCACAACAACTTGAGTTATCTTCCAACTAAACTTTCATCAGTACCATTCATTCTTTAAGACATTGTTTTCCATTCATTTATTCACATCATGCTTTAGCATACATTTTGACTTATAATAGGTCCTCTATAAACATTTATCAAATAACTGAAAAGTGGAATGTTATTCTGACTGCTACTAATAGTTTCAGGTTTTCCAATTAACATTTAAATGTTACTTAGCATTCACGATATGTTATTCTATTGAACCAAATTAAAATATTTTCTCATATGTACTAAAATAAAACTTCAGATGTTGAAAAGATGAATATCACAGAATTTTAAGGTGGAAGAGATTCAGTGATCAGAGTGTAAACTCCATGTTTCACAGAAGATCCTGGAGAGTTGAAGAATGTTGCACAGATACATATTGCATGCCACTGTGGAACCAGAAGTCATGATTCCTGCCTCAAATGGAAACCCAAGAACTGAAAATTGTAAATTGTATTGAACAAATATAAAATACACAGATAATTAAAGAAAGACATTTCAGCGAATCCTATTTCCTTTATTAAATTTTAGTCTGGGCAGTAATCCAGTGATCTTTCCTAGCAGTTAAAAATGTCAGTCTAGTTACTAGAAGAGATAACATTATTCTATGATTATATTGGTTACTATTATCTTTACTTGTACTACTTTTGTCTTGCTTGACATTTCTCTATGAATGGTTTTAAATATATTGTGAAAAGAAATTGAAATTTAGAAGAACATTAAGAATTTTACTACAGACACTTTTCCTCTTGCTATATGGTACAATTCATACCAGTGGAGCAATAAATCTCCACACTGTCCACCATTTTTTGCTTTGCAGAACTGGTGAGAGAGGGTGTTTTGTCTCCAAATTTGTCATCTTTAAAAGCCCAAAGTAGATGATATATATCAATAAAAAGTTCTTGAATCATTACTTTTGATTCAGGAAGTTTGGCTTCAGATACTTATACAAAAAGTAGAAGAGTAAGACAAACAAATCTAAATAAGTACTAAATCCAGGGAACTTTTAGGAATGACTCAGGAAGAGCAACAGCCCACTGGCATGCTGTGTGAACGTATGACTCTCTTCTGAGTACATTATATATATTAACTAATTTTGTTCTCACTATAATCACATGAATTAAATATGATTGTTATGCCTAATTTGAAGAAAAAGGAACAAAGTTTCTGAGTAATTAAATAACATCCACTGTAGTTTGGACCCATAATCAGAATCCAGATTTGTGTGTGTGTGTGTGTGTGTGTGTGTGTGTGTGTGTGTCTTAATTCTTAAATGATCTTTTGAAAGATTTTCTCCAGAATTGTTTTCAATGCCTCACATAGAAAATTATGCTGTCCAGAAACTTTTCACTAGATCTATGCAAGGGTAGAAGATGATGCTGATGAAAAGCAATCTTCACTTTTGCTAGGTATAGGTATCTTGGAATCCAGTGGCTAAATCAATGGTGCTACAACTGTGGTAAAATAACATTGTTGTATTATAAATGGCATAAACTCACAAGGACAGCACAACTAGAGGGGAGAGTGTTATAGGTGATAAATGCCAATAAAATTTTGGAAGATGAAATGTAGAGGTGGCCGAGATTTCAGGTTTCTTCACTTTGCAAGGATCCTTCAAAGGAGAAGTTGACAGGTACTTACTGATTTATATTCAAACATTGGTAAGATTCAGAAATTGGGAATACCTTAAAACAGACTTGAAAACCGGGAAGATTATTAGAAAGTCTATTTAAGGAGTAGATATCCCATTTCCAAATTCCTCAGATCAAAACAAACAACAAAGTGGATTCCCTTCTGTTACTCTAGCAGAGGCCTAGCTGGACATTTCTTTGCAGAAGTTAAACCAGAGAACCTCTAGATTTCGGGATACTACAAGGGGCTGAATGTGAGAGTGAGTTAATTTGCCAAAAAGCAGTGTTTCAGTTAAAATCAGGATAATAAACTCAGTTCGTTATCCCAGATGTGTGATGCCAAATATATGTTCTTTATTCAGCAGAATGGATGATTTCCCCATGGGTAAGCTCACTGTCCAAAGGGAAAAAATGTACTGATAAACAAAATGAAATATCCCTGGGTCCACTTGGCCATGACCCGGCAGCACAGGTATTGACAAGCAGTAGAAATGCACATTCATGTTCACAGATTTTTCTAATCAGCTTTTCAATGACTTGTTCTTAAAATGAATAGGTGATCAATTTCATATTTGCTGAAAGCATCTAGCAGACACAGGCTAGTAAACAAACAACAAACAGTAAAAGGAGAAAAATAAAAATAGGTGAAGCCCAATGCAGA
>PVLC010010554.1:21157-50108 GCA_004027655.1 Graphiurus murinus | reverse complement strand
TGTATTAGGGTTCCCACTTCTCCACACCCTCGCCAGCAGGTGTTGTTGTTCGTGTTTTTTATGATTGCCATTCTGATTGGAGTTAGGTGAAATCTCAGGGTAGTTTTGATCTGCATCTCCCTGATTGCCAATGATGTGGAACATTTCCTCATACACTTATTGGCCATTTGTATTTCTTCTTTTGTGAAGTGTCTATTTAAATCCTTTGCCCATTTTTTGATTGGGTTATTTGCTTTCTTAGTTGCGATTTTCTTGAGTTCTTTGTATATCCTAGATATTAGACCTCTATCTGAAGTGTAACTGGCAAAAATTTTCTCCCACTCTGTAGGCTCTCTGTTGCCATTTCTATCTCTTTGATTGTTATTGGTTGGTTTAAGTTTTCTATATCTTCTTGATGTACTTTAGGAAGGTTATATGCGTCTAGGAATTTGTCAATTTCTTCTAGATTTTCCATTTTGTTGGAGTATAGTTTTTCAAAATAGTTTGTGATGATCCTCTGTATTTCCATACTGTCAGTGGTAAATCACCTTTTTCATCTCTTATTTTGGTAATTTGGGTTGATTCTTTCTTTTGGTTAGGTTGGCCAATGGCTTATTGATCTTCTTTATTTTTTCAAGAAATCAGCTTTTGGTTTTGTTGATTTTCTGTATTGTTTTTTTATTCTCTATTTCATTAATTTCTGCTCTGATTTTCATGATTTCCTTCTTCTATTGGTTTTGGGGTTAGACTGTTCGTGTTTTTCAAGGTATTTGAGCTGTGTCATTAGGTTATTTATTTGGTTTTCTGTTTTTCTTATGTGGGCACTCAGTGCTATAAATTTTCCTCTTAGTACTGCCTTTAAGATGTCCAGAAGTTTTGATATGTTGTGTCTCTGTTTTCATTGGTTTCTAGGAATTTTTTAATTTCTCTCCTTACTTCTTCTTGACCCAATCTTCATTCAGCAATGTGGTGTTCAGTCTCCATGTGCTACATGGTTACTCTGGGTCTTCTTGGAGTTTATTTCTAGTTTCACTCCATTGTGGTCTGAAAAGATGCAAGGAATTATGTTACATTTTTTGAATTTTCCAGTGCTCGCCTTGTGGCCCAGAATGTGGTCTGTTTTGGAGAAGGTTCCATGTACAGCTGAGAAAAATGTGAATTCAGCTGTAGTTGGGTGAAAGAGTCTATATGTGTCTAATAGGTCCATTTGGTTTATGGTATTCTTTAGGTCTGAGGCATCTCTACTGACTTTTTGTTTAGAAGAATGATCTAGAGATGTAAGAGGAGTATTGAAGTCTCCTAGTATTAGTGTATTAGGATCTATTTGTGTCTTTATATCATACAGAGTTTGTTTTATGAAAGTGGCTGCACCTACATTTGGGGCATAGATGTTGATAATTGTTATTTCCTCTTGCTGTATTGTTCCTTTTACTAGTAAAAAATGACCTGCTTTGTCTCTTCTGATAAGCTTAGGCTTGAAGTCTAATTTATCTGATATCATGGTTGCTACTCCTGCTTGCCTTTAGGTTCTATTGGCATGGATTACCTTACTCCAGCCCTTCACATTTAATTTGTGGGCATCTTGGCTTGTAAGGTGTGTTTCTTGTAGGCAGCATATAGATGGATTCTGGGTTTTGACCCATTTTGCCACCTTGTGCCTTTTTATTGGGGAATTGAGACCATTTATATTCAGTGTTATTATTGAGAGATGATTTTTAATTCCTAATATTTTGAGTTTTGACTTCTGTTTTCGGTGGAATCTATTCTTCTTTGCCTCCTGGAAATTATTGCTTCTCTGGTTCTGACGTTTACTTATTAGTTCTTCTTTGTAGTTAATCTCTTTGAGTATTTTTTCTAGTGGTGGTTTGGAAGACAAATTCTTTCAGTTTCTGTTTGTGATGGATGGTTTTTATATCCCCATCAATTTTAAGAGAGAGTTTTGCTGGGTATGAGAATCTTGGCTGCAAGTTATTTTCTTTCAGAGTTTGAAATATGTTACTCCAGCCTCTCCTGCCTTTCATGACTTGGTTTGGGAGGTCTGGAGTGATTCTAAGTGGTTTGCCTCTAAATGTAACTTGGCCTTTTACCTTTGTTGCCATTAAGTTTCTCCCCTTGGTCTCTACATTAGTTAATTTGATTATTATGTGAACCTTTTCTTTGATCTTGTCTTGAGGGGGTTCTGTATGTTTCCTGTACCTGTGTGTCAACTTCTCTTTCTATGTTTGGAAAATTCTCTGATATTCCTTCTTTTAAGAGATTGTTTATTCCATAAGTTTCAACTTCTAATCCCTCTTCTATGCTTATTATTCTTAGGTTAGCTCTTTTAAAATTGGCCCAGATCTCTTCGATGTCCAATTCATACCATCGTATTTTTTTTCTAAATTATGCTATGGATTCATTTTTGGTATGGTCATCTTCTAAGAATGATACTCTATTTTCCATGTGATCTAATCTGCTGTTTATAGTTTGTATTGATGCCTTCATTTCGGTTATGTCATCTTTCACTTCCTTCAATGCTTCTCTTTGGTTCCTTTTCAGGTCATCGAATGCTTTATTTGTTCCTTTATTTCTTCCGTTATTTCTTTCCAGCTTTCCCTACATTCTTTCTGAAAACTCTGTATTGTTTCTTGTATTAAAGCTCTGAATTGTTCTGGTAGTATCTGCCATTCTGGGTTGGTGAGATCTGTTATTGAGGGGTTGTGGTGACTCATTATTTCTTTGTTATTTTTCCTTCCCATGATTCCCCTGTTCTTAAATTTATCTTTGCTGCTCTTGCAAGTTTTCTCATCCAATCTCTGCATGGAGGTTTAGAGGTGTCTGATGGTGTATACAGGGACAGGTTTTGTTCAGTGATAAAGGTTGGGTGAGAGGTCACAGTGATGAATGCAGGAATAGGGTAAAGAAGAGGGTATGTTCCAGCAGAATAAGAGATTGAGTGTGTTGAGGTGATATATTGTTGAGATTACAGATGGTCGATATGTCGGGAGATTCTGGTAGTCAATATAGAGTTTTGAGTGTGGTAGTATGAGATGGTCTTGAAAAAAGAAAAAGAAAAGAGAGGAAGTAAAGTGTTGAGGAGAGGAATATAGAGGGGAGGGGGGGAAGTTTGTAAAAGGGATAAGGAGGAGATTCAACAAGGTAAGCAAGTAATAACAAAGCAACCAGTCCTTCAAACAAACATAACTAAATCAAGGCAATACAAAATGAAAACAGAGTAAAAACAGATAAAACATAACACCAAAAAAAAAAACCCAAACCTAAAAACAGCAACAAGCAACAAAAACAATCACCCTGCTAGTTCATAAGTACTGAGCTTAAATTTTTTAGTGTGTCTCTGGCATTTTTATTTGCTCTGTCAGTACAAGCATGGGGTTTCATTGGTGCTTTTCCCATTGCTAGCTTATGTCTCTGTGCCCTCCATGGGTCTGACTATGTCTCTGTCTCTCTCTCTCTCTCTCTCTCTCTCTCTCTCTCTCTCTCTCTGCCTTTGCTGGTGGCAGGAGTGCAGTCTAAATGCCGGGCCTTTTCAGATGCCCTATGTGCACTCGGTTCTTCCCACACTTCTGCTCCTGTTTAATCGCTAGAAGGGTGGGTGACTGAATCTGTCCTTTGTATAGGGGCCCCCGCACCCCATGGGTGCAATCCAACTTACGGATCCCTGCTGCTTGGAGTTCCATTGTTGCTTGCTCCACCTCTGGTCCCTGGCAGTGCAAGAGATCAATGAAGGTCTGGATAGCTGGTAGGGTGTTAGCTGGGAGGGGCTGGCACACAAGATGGCGCCCGCCACACCGGCTCCCTTGTTTTTCCTGGGTTCAGTGCCGCTCTGCTCCTCTTTCCTTCCATCAAGAAGTTGCGTTCATGGCCATCCTGGTTCAGGCTCTGCTGTGCAGTTGGTCGCCCCAGCCCTGGAGAGGTGCTCTGGGGCAGTCCCACTGGAGTTTATGCTGATCGTCCCACGCATTCCGGTGGCTGTGGCTGGTGCGGGGATCCCCACCTGGGTAGGGCATGGAGTCCTGGTGGTGCTCACTCCATGCCTGGTCTGGTCGCTGGTCCGCCACAGTGTTTATACATCCTGGTGTCTGGCTGGCCACCACAGCTCCAGGTCCCGGCTCCACTGCCTGGCTCCACTACCCCGCACGGAGCGCCGAGCCACCACGTGGTGTTCTCCTTTGCTTCCTCGATCAGCTCTCTGGGTCTCCTTTAGTTGTGGTTCAAATTTCGCTTTTTTTGTTGCTTTTTTCCTTCTGTTAAGAAGCTGGGTTTTTGGGGGGGCAAATTTGATTCAAAATCACAGTGTCTGGGGAAAGGTGTTTCGCTCAGATGCCATCTTGAATTGATCTAGCATGAAAATCTTGATGGTCCCTTTGTGTTGCTGACAGCAATGACACCCAATACTTCCAACATCATAGCCCACCCACAAAGCTGAGCTGGTCCCTTTCAGATGTGCAGTGGGAAATACATCCTAGCTTGAGTCTCTAGATGTCTGATCTGCTTGCCCAACCTCAGAGCCTCTTCCAGCAACCCTGCAAGGCAGGGAGTTGACTATCTTTATCCATTTCAGAAAAGTATTGGGCTAGGCCTACTTGACCCAGGGGGTTAATGGCAGCTCAACCCAGTCAAAAGCCCACCCCACAGCTCCACTTTGACAGGGACTCTATCCTCAATCATGTGTTCCTAAAGAGCATAGCCTCTGTTACTGTCCATTCTCAGCAGAAACTATGCATAGCTTTGAAGCTTGCAGCCCCTGCACAAGGGCAGATTCCAAATGAAAGCATTTGGCCAGTATATTCTGTGACTGGCCTGGCCAAAAGATGCTACAGTACCCAGACAGCTGTTCCACTCAAAATCAGAGCAAAAGCAGCTTGACCCACAAAATCTCTGCTGCCTGACATTATCACCAACAGACTCTTTCAGGTTCATGGACAAGATTAACTATGTCAAAGACACCTGTAAAGAGCAAAATCGGGGATAGTATTTTCAAATGTGCAGACAATAATACAAGGACATAGCATTACAAATAATCAAGGAATCATAATACCTCCAAAAGAAACTAATAAAACTCCAATGATAGGCCCTAAAGAAATGAAGACCTATGAAATGATTGACAAGTATATTGGAATAATCTTAATGAAGTTCTGTGAACTACAAGAATATATGGATAGAAAATTATATGAAACCTGGAAAGCAATATATGAACAAAACAAGACATCTGACAAAAAAAAAAATAGAAACGACAAAAAAACAGAAACCCAATCTATGAAGAATGCAGTGACTGAACTGAAAAATTCACTACAAACTTCAATTGTAGAGTCAGTTAAGCAGAAGAGTCACTGAGATCAAAGACAGAACATTTGAAATTATCCAGTCAGAATACCAAAAAAAAATAAAGACTTGGAGTATTGAGACATCATCAAGATGTCATCAAGAAACTAAACACTCGTATAACATGGGTTGTAAAAGGAGAATTAACAGATAAAGAAATAATGGGTAAAAAGTTCCCTAATTGGGAGATACAGAGCAACATCTAGGCACAGGACACACAGAGCTCTCCAATCAAATTCAACCCAAAGGAGAATTCACTAAGACACATAAATAATCAAACTACAAAAAAGTAAAGACAAAAAATTCCAAGAACAGCAAGAGGTTATGGAGGAGTCCCAGTACAACTATCAATAGATTTCTCGGGGCAGAGGGAGGGGAACTTGCAAGTCAAGAGAGAGTGGAAGCTTCCCATCAAAATACTTCTTTCCTCAGCCGGCTGTCTTTCAAAAATGAGAAAAATAAAAGTTTTTCCAGAGGAAAAAAAACTAAGGGAATTCATTACCACTAGATATACCTTATAGGAATTTCTAAAGAGAGTTATCTAAACTAAATAAAATTTCACCAACTAAGAACATGAACCCTACTAAATCACAAGTTCAATTATATAAATAAAAGTGGACCATATTCAGAATGCTCTATGACTTTAACAATGGTGGTTAAGGGAATTTTATCCCCAGTACAAGGGTTCAAAGGCAAAACTCAATAAAACTGTAATACAATAAAATTTCCAGGGATACATATTATAAAATGTTGTAAATTCTAACATAAAATAGTGGGAGGAGTAAATGTGTAGAGTTGTAATAAAATTAAATTATGTTATGAGTTTGAAAGAGGCTGTTAGGATTCAAGCATGTTAAATTAATCCTATCTGTTGCTTTACTGGAGGAATAGGGAGTTGCTGGACAGATGAGGACAGCTTGTTAATGTGTGCAGGAAGCAGAGGTCAAAGCACCAGGATGACTTCTTAAAACCACATGTGGTTTAGTGATGCTGTTTCAGAAGTGTGGGAAACATTAACCAGAAGAAGCAAACAGGGGCCAGACCATAGGCAGCCTCACAGATCATGCTAAGAAATTTGAATTTACTTCTGTAGGTAATAGTAGCTACCAAGAGGGTTTTAACTAAGATGTTGGTGAAGAGCTCTTTGCTTAATCCAGCTAATAAATGACAGAGTTTGATTGAATAATATTAGCAACAACAAAAGGAAATAGAGGATTAATACAAGTGTAGGGTATAGAACTGACAGATCTTGGTGTCTGATTAGAAGATAGGGCTAAGGTATGGTAGGAAAGGGAGAGACAAGGAGAGCATGAACACAGGTAGAACCTTTCTTGGGTAAGGACTCACCCAGTCCATACTCTGCAATGAACTTTAGGTGTTGGGGTCCCAACCTCTCAAAGAGGGATAAAACAAAGTACCTCTATGGTCCTTTCTGTCACAAACATGCTATAATCCCACACTTACAGATATCACCTTTCTGGAGCTCAGAGAGTGAAGCAAACTCCCAGGCTTGCTGGGAAAGGCCTTGAACACCAATCATCACAAATTCTCAAACATCTTTCCATGTGGGCTTATTTGGCAAGTTTGAGGCTTTATTGTCAATCCAAATGTCCTGTTTGAAATGAAACAAGATCTGAGTTCTTTAAGAATTATGAGTTTCTCTTGGTAGTCACTATCTACCACACTGTGCCTGCTTCACCCTAATGAGTCAAGTATAATTGCTTGATTATGATATTCTAAGCATTTGTAAAATTGTTCTTCATTGGAATGAGCATCCACATCTGAAGGACCAGGTAGAGATCAATACCACAGAGAAAGTGAAATCTTACCTTTCTTTCTTCCTTTGCAAAAGGCAAACAACAAATCCTCAAAGGTCTTGCAAATGTTACAGGAGGTTTATAGGTTAACTATATTTTTAAAAGCTAATTATTTTTCATATTTCTCACCCAGACACATTTACTTGTTTAAAATAGCAACATTACCTTCCTTTAGACATTCTGCTATCCTTCTCCAAAACCAGAGTTTGAATACATGATACTTAATATTAGCAGACAATAAGCCTGATTCTCCCTGTATCCAAGCTACTCTATAATTACAAATTAGACATCTTTTTAGGTCACTAAGGACACAAATTCTGAGATTCTTTATAAAATAGTTCCCCAATGAGCAAATGAATGCTAATGCTTCTTCCAAAGGTAATTAAGATACAAATTTATAAGCAGGAAGATGTGGTTAACTGTAATAAGATCAGAAATAACCTCAAACTCCAATAATAATTAACTTAGAAATGTTTTAATACAGGAAATATTATTACAAACTTTCATCTGTGTGTTGTAGTGCTCCTATGGGGGGGGAAAACTAAAAAATCATTAATACATGGTTCTCAAAGTTTCCTTCCCCAACTCCATTCACATGTGCAACTAATCCATGTCTCTCACCAGATGTATTCATTCAAAGATATGTTGAATTCCTTCTGTAAGCAAAGCACCTCATTTACAGAATTAAATACCTCTGGCATCCCTTATATGAATTACTAAAATGATTAACTGAGTATTAAAAGTATTTTGTCCTTATCTACTGCTATTTCAAAAAAGTTGGAGATTCAATCCTTTAACATTGTTATCCATGTATAGAAAAAATCCAAATTAGGTTGCTAAGTTACCATTTGGTTGACACTTAGTTAAAATTTAATTGAATTCTTATCCTCATAGAAATTAAATCCTTCTAGTGGTGGAGATAGATAATAAACAAGTAATATAAATGTAAATCAGAATGGAAGAAATAAAAGACACTAAATGATGTTTATTCTGTTTTTTTCTGGGTTTCTTTTTCCCCATGTTGACTCTCCTGGCCCAGTCCCAACTTCTTCTACCTGTCTAGATAAAGGTGCTTATATTGTCTGGTAGATATTCAGCTTTTAATTATGCTGATAGAGGTACTAGATATCAGAAAGGAGAAACAAGGAAATATAGAGACATTAGTAACATTTAATGTATAAATAACAGAGCTACTTCTGGGAAAGAATCACTACTATAAAAGATTAAACAGAGCTGAGTGTGATGGTGTACCACTATAATCCCAGTCCTTAGGAGGATGAGACAAAATTGTAGGTTCAAGGCCAGCCTCAGCAACTTAGCAAGAAAATGTTTCAAAGTAAAAAATAAAATATAGGGCTGAGGTTGTAACTCAGATGTAGAATGTCCCTTAGTTTGACCCCCAGTACCACACACACATACACACACACAAAAAAGAATTAATAAGACTGAAAACATTTCTTGCCAAAAAGCAGATTCTGAGCTTGTATGACATCTCTCGTATGAATTAGTAAAATTATTAACTGAGTCATAGGGATTTTTTCCCATATTATACTGCTATTTCAAGAAAGTTAGAGATTCAATCCTTTAACACTATGTTATCTATGTCTACAAAAAAAATCCAAATTAGGTTGCTAAGTTACCATTTGATTTGACACTTCATTAAAATCTAATTGAATTAAGAAATCTTTAATAATAGATGAAAAACTGCATAAGTAAATTTAAAGTTCATACACTAAATTAACTCCAAGTAAAAATTATAAGTTTCTAGACAAACCACTGAAGAATATTTAAAATTTAATGAAATAATATAGATCACTATTTTATTTGAATGATTTTTTCCTGTTTCTGCTCATTCTCATAGACTTAGTAACCTTTTCTGGCAAACCCCTTAAGAAGATATACATGTAAGAAGAGTAGATCCTTTGGCGCTCTAACAAAGGTATGAAAAAGTCAGGCATTGTGGCACATGCCTGTAATCCCAGTTCTTGGAATGCTGAAACAGCAGGATCAGAGGTTCAAGGACAGCCTCAGCGACTTAGAGAGACCCTCAGGGAAGACCCTGTTTCCAAATAAAATAATAAAATAGGGTTGGGGTGTAGCTTGAAGGTAGAATGTCCTGAGTTCAATCCACAGTACAGAGAGAGAGAGAAGAGAGAGGGAAGGAAGGAAGGAAGGAAGGAAGGAAGGAAGGAAGGAAGGAAGGAAGGAAAAGAAAACAGATCAGACATCTAGACTTCAATGACCAGGCAGCAGAGAAATGTTCCTCCCAGCCTCATGTTCTGTGAGTCAACACACATCTGTTGGGTATCTACTATGTGTTAGGTGCTGTGCCAGGCAATGGTGTCACAATAGGAAAGGGGCATCATTTAGGTTTACAAAATGCCACAGTGTCATGGTAAGAAGGAGGAGGAGGAAAAGGAGGAGGGACTCACCCATCACCATGTGGTAAGGTCTCAGTACTCTTTGAGACTTTGTCACAGTTTCTCATTGTGTTTCTTGTCCCCCTGTACTTCTTTTAATCAGTGACCAGCTTTGCCTGAAGAGAGATGACAATTGACACTGCAGGAAAACAGGGAAGAGGCAATTTGACTGTAAGAGGTGGTGCTCTTGAGTTTAAACAGCATAACTTGTAAATGAATTGGGGCCTAAGTGTCAAGAATGATTATTGGACAGAACTGATGTGGGAACTGGCTACCCCATTGCCGATCTGATCTAGAGAGAGGGAGAAGAGTTGGTGAGCTCCTGACAGAAGCCTTTGGGTTCTCCTTGAACTAGGCCCCATGGCATAGGGTAGGGCCTCCAGGTGTGGGTTTGAGGATGAAAAATTATGGAGGAAATTAAATGAACAGGTGCTGAGACAATCCATCCTCTCCCGTTGTTTCCCAGAACTCTGACAGCTGGGCTTACCTTTTTATGAGAGTTTAGAAAATATTTTTCTGAAGTCGGGCGTGGTGGCGCACGCTTGTAATCCCAGCATTCGGGAGGCTGAGACCAGAGGATCCGGGTTCGAGGCCAGCCTCAGCTACCTAGTGAGGCACTCCGCAACTCAGTGAGACTCGGTTTCAAAATAAAGAATAAAAAATAGGGCTGGGGGTATAGCTCGGAGGTAGAATGCCCCTGAGTTCAATCCCCGGTACCGCAAAAAAAAAAAAAAAAAAAGAAAATATTTTTCTGGTCAAAAGAAAATATTTGGTCAACCTGAGAGAACAATTTCAAGGCTCTATCTCAGATTCCCTGAAGAAATGGCTCTGTCATGTCCCTATCACTCTGAAATCCACTAGGGATGTGCCCTATCCTTGTGTACATAGCTTCTAATCAGCTATAGAGAGAGAACCAAAGATCATGCTGCATCCGAGAAATACATGTGGGAGGGGGAGCAGTAAGAGCGGCAGGGGGAAGTGTGCCTTTACAACTAAGGGGGATGGAAATATAGGACTTATACTATTTTATGAAGTTGATAATGCATTTCCTGTTTGAAGATCCAATGACTACTGTACTCTTCAATAGGGGTCAGCAAACTACAGCCTATGGACCAAATCCAGCCTACCCCCATTTTTGTAAGTAAAATTTTGTTGTAACATCACCATACCCATCATTTAAATATTGTTTATAACTGCCTTCACATTACAATGTCAAAGTTGAAGAGTTGATAAAGAGACTATTCTCACTGCTGCAATCCAAAATGATGCACCACACAATTTAGAGGAAAGATTTGTTTGCTTACAGTTTTTAGAGATGTCAAAGGTTTAGTCCATGTGAGACTGGGTCTGTGAAGCTCAGGACATGGAGACAGGAAGTAACAAATGCTCTGCTCTCACATCCTGGAGGCAGGAAGCAAGAGACAGCAAGGGGAGGAGGGACCATATGTAATCCCCAAGGCCACACTCCCAGGGACCCACCACATTCACTCATACGCCACCTGACTAGGTCATTACCCAGTAAACCCAGTACAATGTACTTATTCACTGATGAGATTACAAACCTCATGACTTAATTATATCAACTCTGAACATTAATACATGAGCTCTTCGGGTGACATTCTGTATCTGAGCATTACGAACTATCTAGCCTACAAAGCCTAAAACACTTATTATTTGGCCTTTTACAGACAATGTTTGTGGGTCCTTCTTCTACAAAATAGAGCATTTTAATGGTCTTTTCATTCATTCAATTTTTTCCACTGTTAACTATATGAAGGGGAAACAAAGATCCATCCCCAAGCAACTTATAATTTAGGTAAGAAGAGATAGCATTTATATAAATAAGAAATGGATGGTAAAGAGCGTCATGTGGGGTGCCATGTATGGTAGTTGTGAAAAAAGTAAATATGGAGCTCAGAAAATATGCCTAATATAGATAATATTTGAGTTGGAACTTGTATCTTAGATATGTCCTTGAATCCACCTTCCCTTATGTCTTTTGAAGTGCTTTGGATATTTTCTTGAAACTACAGATTTTTCAATTCATATATTTAAAAATAATAAAAATCTTATTCTTTTTAATGTTACCTTTTATTTATTTTTTTAATTAATTAATTTATTTTTTTTAGTGTGGATTTTTATACATTTCTTGGGTACAACAGGGTTAATCACACATTTTTGTTGGGTACAAGCTAGTACAGGTAAAGACACCCATGCACATATTGCTCATTAACCCTTCCCCAATTCCCACCCACCCTCCCCCTATCTCCTGGTCAGTTTAGTGACTGACTTTGATGTGATCTTTAATGTTACCTTTTATATAAGCTATTTGTGTCATAATTTTATTTAAGTTCATTTCCATTTAATTCTTATTGTCAAGGACCTTGAAAATTTCATCTAAGGAAAATAACAATGAATTCATATAATGTTCTCTACAATATTATTTGGGTAGTAACCAATCATTACGAACTATTCTATTGCAGGGAAGAAGGAATTATTAGGTCAAAGTAATTACAGCCAAGCTGTCCCTCTAATCACAAGGTACCTTTGGCTGCTTGTCAGGAATATAATTTCAAAAAACATGTCATTCATAATTGCTGGAGTGAAGGAATATTTTTACAAAAAAAAACATAGTTCTATAGCAACAGAAGACTAAAATATCATTTTCAAATATTTGAATTTTTAGAATGTATCAGAAGTAAAGATGACCATAACTTCTGAGTTTCATATACATGAGTAAGTCAAGACTATTAACCTACATCTGTCTAGAATGATAGCTATGACTTTCCTTTAAAATATAATAGAAAGATGGCAGAATAGAGGTAGACAGTGAATTTCACTTTCTCCAAGACTGGGGAATCAACCAGTGGGAAAACAACTACTTGGCAAGAGAAGAGAAGAAAAACAGCGAGAACTCAAAAAAAAAAAAAAAGACACTCGAGATGTAGTGGAGTTGGATGTAGCACAAAGAGCAGAGGAAAGAACTCCATGTTTCACATCTGGTGAGTATAGAGTGAAGGTAGCACTATCAGGTCAGGCCAGCCCACCCCAGGGCTGGCAGCTTCCGGTCCCTGGCAGCTCACAGAAAACACCCCCAGCAAAGAAGCAGCAGAATCCTGTTGAGCCAGTGATTGCAGAAAACTATCATCAAAAGCATTCATGCTCAAAGACTTCAATACTCAACTTCCCAGATCACCAAGTCAGACCACCCAGCCAAGTCTTATGACTGCAGCTGAACTCAGCTCTGCCTGCAGGGACCAGAGCAGTACTGGTCAAGACTGTGAGTTTACAAATTGTCCCAGTGTCAGCCTGTGCGGCTATAGGAACTTGAGTGGAAACAAACACTCATAGGGGTGTGTGAGTTGGAAAGTCATCTCTGCGGAGGCGGAAGCAGGGGCTACAGTTAGACATAGCAGAAATGTGAATTAGCAGATAGCCCCTGTGGACACTCAGGCAGATGAGACCTAGGGTCAGCAGTTTGCCGTTCCCTGCAAGGTCTCCAGCAATCATCACAGGATAGCTAGCAGTGGCATCTGTGGGTTGAAATAACTCAGTTGTGCTACAGGCTCAGAAGGCTATAAACTGATGCTTGGTGGTGTATGGGGGCTACAAACACCAAGGCCAGAGGCCAACAAGGTCCCAGATAATCACAGCCATCCAGAGCAGCAGCAGTATCCCTGGGGCTAAATAACTGATTCACCCAACCCCCACAATCAGAACAGTACAATCTCTCCCTGACAAAGCTTGGGCTCTGAAATCAGGGAGATCGGGGGGCCAACAGGGATTCACATGTTCGTTCACATGATCACAGCTGCAAGCTAGGAACTCAACACTCTCTCCACCAGCAGAGTTTGGCTTGGAGTATATGCAACCAGCAGATCAGCAGTGGTGTCCCTGGGCCAACAAAGCACACCCAGCCATGCTCTAAGCTTGGAAAACAGTAATCTCTGGCCCTGCTGAGCTTAGGTCCAGAGGCCATAGAGGTTGGAGATCAGTGTGTTTCACAAGTTCAGAGCTTCACAAGTTCACAACCAGCAAAGCAGCAGTGGTGTCTGTGGGGCTCTACCAATTTGGGGCCCGGAGAGCACGGTGGCCTCCAGCCAATCAGAGATTCCTGTTTGCCTGCACTAAGAACTATATCTTGCTAAAGAGGCTCTAGAGGACAAATTCAAAAGTTTGATTATATGAGAAAGATTAATAGCAGCAAAAATATATTCCCAGCATAGGTCTTACTATAAAAGGATAACAGAAATAGGACTCTCACACAAAGGGGAAGAGGATGCTAAGACAACAGAAATACAAATCTGAGAGTTCCAAACACATGAGAATGAAAATCAGCAAGGAAACAATAAATTCAACAACAAAGGAGACCACCAATACTGAGATGCAGGAAATGCCAGAAGGAGAATTCAGAATTTTGATTTTTAATATGACCAAAAGCCTCAGACATGAAATAAGAGATAATGTACAGGAAATAAAAGAACATATGAATAGAGTAATTGAGGCCCTAAGTAAGAAGCAAAAAGAGGTTTTGAGTTAAATGAAGGAGTCAATAAATGAATTAAAGACCTCAATAGAAAACACCTCTGGCAGGCTAGACCACATGGAAAACAAAGACTCACTCTTGGAAGACAGTTTATTCAAAACTGACCACACAGTCAACAATATAGAGAAGACAATATGACAAGACCAGAATATCCAAGAAATATGGGATAATATGAAATGACCTAACTTATGGATAATAGGCATTGAAGGTATAAAAGGACAAAACAAATATGTTAGAAACCTCTTCAGAGAAATAAAATTAGAGAATTCTCAAACATAGAAAAAACTTGGACATTCATATATAGGAGACATTCAGAACATCAACAAAGAACTTCTCCATGCCATATAATAATCAAAATGATTAACATAGAGGCCAAACAAAGAATCTTGAAAGCGTTGAGAACAAAAGAACAGGTGACATTCAAGGGCAAAGCAATAAGAATCATTCCAGACTTCCCAACCCAAGTCATGAAATCCAGGAAGGGCTGGTATGAGGTACTCCAGACCCTGAAAGAAAACAGCTTCCAATCAAGACTGCTATATCTAACAAAGATATCATTCAAAACTGATGGAGAAATAAAAACCTTCCAAGACAAGCAGAAACTAAAAAAAATCATGACTACCAAACCAGCATATAGAAAATACTTAAAGAAATAAAACAAAAGGAGAATAAGGAGGCAAACATCAGAACCAGAGGAGGGATGAATTATACCAGAAGGACAACCAGGTGAAGGAGAAATAACAGTATATCAAAGAGAAAATATAACTCAAAATGACAGGAAACAAAAATCATCTCTCAATAACACTGAATGTCAAAGGTCTAAACCCCCCAATTAAAGGCACAGACTGGCAATGTGGATTACAGAATATATTCTACTTGCAAGAATCTTACTTTACAGGCAAAGATATCCATAGCCTAAAGGTGAAAGGATAGAAAAAGATATATCATGCAAATGGAGATAGAAAGAAAGCAGGGGTAGCAATGTTTATATCAGATAAAGCAGACTTCAGAAGAGACAAAGCAGGTCGCTGTTTTTTATTATTTTTAGGTCACTTCTTACTAATGAAAGAAACAATCCAACAAGAAGATGTAATGATTTATGCCCCAAATATGGTTGCATCCACTTTTATTAAACAGACTCTTTGGACATTAAATCTCAAATAGACCCAAGTACAATAATATTGGGATACTTCAACACACCACTCACATCACTAGATCAATCTTCCAGGCAAATATAAGTAAAGACTCTTCAGAGCTAAAGAACACTATAAACCAAATGGAACTAATAGACATATACAGAATATTCCAACCAACAACAGCTAAATACACATTTTCCTCAGCTGCCCATGGAACCTTCTCCAAAACATATCACATTCTGGGACACAAAGCAAGTACCAGCAAATTCAAAAAATGAGATTAATTCCTCACATCTTTTCAGATTATGATGAAATGAAAGTAGACATCAACAACAGGAAGACCAAAAGAAATTACATAAATACATGAAGATGAGTGATACAGTCTTGAATGAGAACTGGGTCAGAGAAGAAATAAAAGGAGAAATTTAAAAATTCCTAGAATTGAATGAAAATAGAGATACAACAGACCAAAATCAATGGGAAGCTTTGAAGGTGGTTTTAAGAAGAAAATTTATAGCACTGTATGCCCACATCAGGAAAAGAGAAAGTCAACAAATAAACAGCCTAATAACACACCTCAAGGACCTGAGCAAACAGGAACAGCACAATCTAAAAGCCAGTAGAAAGCAAGCTATAAGTAAAATAAAAGCAGAAATGAATGAAGGAGAGAAAAAATAATACAAAATACCAACAAAACAAAAAGCCAGTTATTTGAAAAGATTAACAAAATGGATAAACCCTTAGCCAACATAACCAAAAGAATCAACTCAAATTATTAAAGTCAGAATGAAAAGGGAAACATCACCACAAACAGTGGAGAAATCCAGAGGATCATCAGTAGCTATTTTGAAAATTTATGTTCCAATAAACTGGAAACCTAGAAGAAATCAACAGATTTCTAGACACATACAACCTACCTAAATTGAAACAAGGAGATATAAAATATATAAACTGACCAAGGATGTTTCAACATACACAAATCCATACATGTTATTCACCACATAAATAGAATTAAGGACAAGTTCACATGATCATCTCAATGGTGAAAAGGCATTTGACAAAACCCAACCATTCATGTTAAAACACAGTACAGAAAATCAGAATAGAAGGAACTTATCTCAACATCACAAAGGCAATATACAATAAACTCTCAGCAATCATATTAAATGGAGAAAAAAACACAAGAATTCCCTTTAAAAAAAGGAACAAGACAAGGATGCCTGCTATCACCATTCCTTTTCAATATATTCCTTAAGACTCTTGCCAGAGCTATAAGGCAAAAAAAAAAAAAGAGTATCAAAGGAATACAAATAGAAAAAGAACTGAAATTATCTCTATTTGCAGATGACATGATCCTCTGTTTAGAAAAACAAAAAAAAACCCTCAGACTTCTAGAGCTGATTAACAAATTCAGCAAAGTGGTAGGATACAAAATCAATCTAAAAGAATCAGTAACTTTTCTATATGTCAACTATGAATCCACTGAAAAATAAATATAGAAAACAACTCCATTCACAATAACCTCAAAAAAATAAAATAACTAGGAATAAAATCTAACCAAGGGAGTAAAAAAACCTAGATAATGAAAATTAAAAACACTAAAGAAATAAATTGAAGATGGAAAGATCTCCCTTACTCTTGGATAAGCAGAATAAATATTACCAAAATGGCCATTCTTCCAAAAGATATCTACAGTGTCAATGAAATCTCTGCCAAAATATCAGTATCATTCTTCACAGACTTAGAAAAATCAGTCATAAATTTTATATGGAGAAACAAAAGACCCAGGGTGGCCAGAACAATTCTCAGTAATAATAACCTGCAGGAGGCATCACAATACCCGACTTCAAATTGTACTACAGAGGTATAGTAATTTTAAAAAGCATGGTATTGGCCCCAAAACCAATGCAAAAACCAATAAGATAGAATAGAAGATATAGAAACAAACCCACCCACTTATAGCCAATTGATGATTTTTTTTTTTTCGGTACTGGGGATTGAACTCAGGGGCATTCTACCTCTGAGCTACACCCCCAGCCCTATTTTTTATTCTTTATTTTTGAAACCGAGTCTCACTAAGTTGCGGAGTGCCTCACTAGGAAGCTGAGGCTGGCCGCGAACCCGGATCCTCCGGTCTCAGCGTCCCAAATGCTGGGATTACAAGCGTGCGCCACCACGCCCGGCTAGCCAATTGATTTTTAACAAAGGTGCCAAACATATATGTTGGAAAAAAGACATTTTTTTCAACAAATGGTGTTTGGGAAAAGTGATTATCCATTTCTAGAAAAATGAAATAAGACCTCTCAGCCTGGACAAGAGTCAACTCAAGATGGTTAAAGACCTAGAAATTAGACCAAAGACTTTGAAGTTACTAGAGGAGAACATATATCCAACACTCCAACATATGGGCACAGGTAGAAACTTTCTCAGTAAGGGACCCAAAGCTCAGGAAATTAAAACACAGATGAATAAATGGGATGGCATCAAACTTAAAATTTTCAGCTCATCAAAGGAAACCATCAAGAGTTTAAAGAGAAAGCACACAGAATGGGAAAAGAACTTTGCCAGCTATTCCTCTGATCAAAGACTAATATCTGGAATATACAAAGTACTTAAAGACAACACTGAAAACATAACCCAATCAAGAAATGGGCAATTGAACTAAATAGACACTTCACAAAAGAAGAAACACAAATGTCCAATAAATACATGACAAAATGTTCAACATCATTAGCAGTCAGGGAGATGCAAATCAAATTACACTGAGATTCCATCTAACCCCAATCAGAATGGCAATCATCAAGAAATCAAACAAAAATAAATGCTAGTCAAGATGTAGCAAAATTGGAACTCTTATACACTGTTGGTGAGATTGCAAATTAGTACAAGTGCTGTGCAGATCAGTGTGGAAATTCCTCAGAAAATTAGAATTGGATCCACCATATGATCCAACTATACCACTCCTGGGTATCTTTCCAAAGGGACTGAAATCAGAATATTATAGTAATATATGCATATCCATGTTTATAGCAGAATGATTCATAATAGCCAAATTATGGAACCAACCTAGGTGACTATCAACAGATGAATAGATTACAAAATTATGGGGTATGCATACACAACGGAATTCTACTCAGCAATAAAGAACAAAATAATGTCATTCTCAGGAAAATCAGTGGACCTGGAGAACATTGTGTTAAGTGAGATTAGTCAGTTACAGAAAGTGGAAGGCCATGTTTTTTCTCATATGTGGGAGATAGGGATTAATTGGTTACCAGAGGGACTTCAGATAATGGAGGAGAAATCTAGTGGAGCCAGGGAGCTGGTCTAGGGGAAGGGGGGAGGGAGGACCAATGAAGGAATGAACTTCATCAATATTATGTACATATGTGAGAATACCACTGTGAACCTCAATACTGCATGGGGAAGGGGCGGGAGGGACGGGGAGGGAGCTGAGGGAAAGCCCACCAAATGCTATGTGCATGTATGTCACCATCTCTATGAACTGCATTATATAAGATGATAACACACCAATAAAAGTATATATAAAAATAAATAAATAATATAAAATAGCCAGCCAGGCATGGTAACACATGCCTGGAATCCTAGTACTAGAAGGCTGAGAAAGGAGTGTCACAGGTTCGAGACCAGTCTCAGCAATTTAGCAAGGGCCTGAGCAACTTAGTGAAAGCCTGTTTCAAAAATAAAGAAATAAAGCGCTGAGTGTGCGGCGCACGCTTGTAATCCCAGCATTTGGGAGGCTGAGACCGGAGGATCCGGGTTCGCGGCCAGCCTCAACTACCTAGTGAGGCACTCTGCAACTTAGTGAGACCCGGTTTCAAAATAAAGAATAAAAAATAGGGCTGGGGGTGTAGCTCAGAGGTAGAATGCCCCGGGTTCCATCCCAGTACCACAAAAAAAAAAAAAAAGAAAGAAAGAAAGCTAGGGATATAGCTTAGAGGTAGAACATCCCTCAGCTCACCCTCAGCTCAGTCCCCAGTACCCCCCTACACACACCCACACACAGATACACAATACACACACATGCACACACACACTTACACATATATAATATAATGGTCAGGTATTGAAAACTTCACAACAAAGGGACAATCTGTGCTACAGATACCTGATTACTGGAGCCCCAGTTCTTATCTCAAGATTCCCCTTCTGGCATTCTTGCTACTTCTTCACTGGCTGCAAGAATTGACCATTAGTAACCAACAGCACAAAAGGAAAAGAAAATCACCAAGTCTTTATTAAAGATACTGAAATAACAAGGCAAGAAGCATAGACTGTCACATCAAACTGCATATATAATAGCTCATCAGGACTCTCAGACAATGCCATCCTTCCTCATGTAACACTTCAGGAGAGGAAAAGGGGACCTGTTCCCACATTCGTCTCTTTCAGCTTTCTCTCCTTTTTCCTCCACACTTCTAGCAGATACAATAATTTCTCTGGGAAAGTTTCCTCACTACTCTGTGAAGACGAACACAAATCAATGATTTTTTAAATAAAAAAAAAATTGAGACACAATTCAATGAGTTATTTGGGTGCAGAATGTATCAATATTTGCCATTTTTTGCTCTGATGTGATCCTGGGAAAGCCTTTATTAAATAAACACAAAAAGGAAGCTGGAATCCCAGAAACAAGATAATGACTAGGCATTCAGTGTCTGTCAAAGGGTCCGCATAAATCATCATATGCAGCCACCTGTAATTAAGGGATGCTGCTGATGGAAGGGATTGCTTCACCCATTTTCTTTCTACATTACATGACTGAGTTTCTCAGGCCAGCCTTTCCTCCCCTAATGTTTTTCCCCTTGGTTTTGTTTTTATCCATACAGAATTAATGTAGCATCAAATGGACATGACTGAGGTAATAGTAATAGTGAAGGCTCACTTTACCTTAAAATTATAGGACACTTGAACTTCTTGTTTTAAAAAAATTCAAATGATAATAAGAAAAAAATTTTCTCCATGTATATATACATGGAGAATATATACACACACGTATCTGTATATGTATATGTATGTGTATGTGTATGTGTATATGTATATACATATAGCAAGTAAACAGACACAAACATCTTACTAAACATATTTACATCTTCCAAATGAGAATTATGCATGAAGGACCATTTGTCTAATGCCTTCAGATTAGGATGGAATTCTGTCTACAACAAAGTTCTAAGACATAAATAAAAGTCACATTTGATGAAAATCGGCTGTATTACACAGGGTTTGTTTTGAGTATACAACCCTGTATACCAATCTGTGATATTTATGTGTACAGAATATAGTAGAGAGCAGTATATAATGATGCATGTGCAAGACATAGTTTATAGTATTTTAAATTATACTATATAAATTATTTTCTTCTCTTTTGTAAACCTTATTTGGTTGGAATTAACATTTTAATATCCAAACTGTATAATAACCTCAAACAACTCAGTAGTAAAAGAACAAATAGCCCTATTTTGAAATAAGCAGAAGACCTGAAAAGATGTTTCTCAAAAGAAAACTTCAAAAAGCCAATAGCTATATGAAAAATGTTCACTACCACTAATCATCAGGGAAATGTAAATCAACACCACAATGAGATATCACCTCATGCTTGTCAGAAGGGGTATTATCAAAAAGAAAAAAGTAGGGAGGAATGTGGAGAAAGGGAAGCCTGACAAACTGTTGGTAGGAATATAAAATAGTATAGCCATTATGGAAAACAGCATAGAGGGTTTCCTAATGTTTACTAATAGAATTCCAGCACTTTACCTTAAAATTATAGACCACTTGAATTTCTTGTTTTAAAAAATTCAAATGATAATAAGAAAAAAAATATTCTCTCCATGGAGAGAATGTATACACACATATGTATGTGTATATGTATGTGTATGTGTATGTATATGTATATGTATATGTATATGTATATGTATATGTATAGTTCCAGAAAAACAGATTTAGTTTTGTGACCAAAAACTGAGGTTATAAATGTAATTACTAACAAACAAATCTTGTAAAACACCTGGACTTCAAAGATAATTTTATGCTTTATAGAATTCACCTCTAGCCAGGTGCAATGGCATAAGCCTGTAATCACAGTACTTGGGGAGGCTGAGACAGAAGGATCACAGGTTTGAAGCCAGTGTGCAGTAACTTAGCAAGGCCCTGTTTCAAAATAAAATAGGGCTGGTGGGTGTAACTCAGAGGTAAAGAACACCCCCAGTTTCAAAACACAGTACCCCCCCAAAAAATCACCTCTAATATTCTAACATCTTAAAACTCTATAATTGTGGTTACCTTAAAAAACTGTTTCTAGTTAATATTTACACAAACCCTTCCTTATTTGTTTAGATCTTTCCCAATTTTAGCACTAAAAGTCTCACATCTCAGGAAAACCCTCAATCCTAGATAAACCCAGAGGATTAGTCACCCTGATACTTCCATGTTCTAGAAAGTATTAATGCATGTGAATCTTCTTGATAAAGTCAGAAAATGGTTATTGGTTCTTAGGTTTTCACTCAACCCATATTAAACCTATAAATGCAATATTCCTTGCTTAAAGAAATTAAAGATAAGCATCTTATATTAACACAAACAACCCTAAGTTATATGCTTTCATGTTAATTTTAAATAAATTAATATACTCTGAGTCCCATAAAATTGGCATACAGTTTTATGCTTGCTAAATACACAACATGTTAAACCTAGCATGTAAGAAAATAGACTTGTGATTAATTTTAAACTGCTAATTAGCAATAGTTTGGGTGTTCTTTTAGGATTTTGAGGAGCTTTGAATAGAATGCTTTAATGAATTTCGTACTATTTAAAAACTAGTCCAACTAGAATGAACTGGGTGGGAAGTAGAGTCAATAGTATCAATATGAATTCATGTTTAGAATACAATACATGATAAAATATAGGTTATCTACCTATGAATGAAAATGACATAGGGTTTCTCATCAGTACCCTGGATTATGCTAGAGGAGAGCAAGCTATGGCCTTCAAAAATATAAAGAAACATAATTTTTAGCAATTAATTCTCTAATCTGAAAGGTTATCAGTAAAATGTGAGATAAAATAAAGACATTTTTGCAAACACACAAATTCTCCTCAGGTGCATTTTTTCTAAGGATTCTACACAGCCCTAAGAATATGAACCAGCCCTAGGAAGGAGAGTCCATGGAAGAAGGATGCTTTTGCCTTTCTGTCCTCTGAATTTTTTTGTCTAAAATTTGAACTAAGTGTCTGGAACTCCAGCTATTATTTTGTATCATGAGGCAACCTCACTGCTGGGATATAAGAAGAGAAGATGGCATAATAGATAATTAGGTCCAAGTCGTCTCCCTCTAGACTTCTTTCACATGATAGAGAAACAAGCCTCCATATTGCTTGTGCTATTTCTCTGGATTTTTGTTATTAACAGACAAATAAAATCTTAGCTGATACAGAAACTGGTACCAGAGAGTAAAATATTACCAGGAACTTAAACTAAAATGTCCTATGGCTTAGTGAATCACACTGGAAAACTACTGACCTTTACAACAGAAAATCAGAGTGCAGGTCAAATTCTTGTCTCTGTACTTTGGATGAATGTCCATGTTCTAATAGAGATTCCAGTATTAGGAAACATGGTTAGAATATTCATAATGATCCATGTGTTGGTCCGCTGTCACTTATAGCAAAACCTTCAAGGGAGAAATAAACTCAAACCAGAGAAATCAAATCCACAAATGGAAATTAAAAAGAACACGACTTCAAAAATGTTCTCTGCCTGAGGTCTGCAATTGAAGTTGAGTAAGAGACCCATTTTGAAGCCCCCAAAATATTAAGAGCAAGCACTACTTCCACACTTTCAACCAAAGCAGTATTAAGCACCTATAAAACTGCAGGCTTAAAGATTTTAAAAGGGAAGGTGAAGCCAGGCATGGTGGCACACGCTTGTAATCCCAGTACTTGGGAGGCTGAGACAAGAGGATCACAAGTTCATGGCCAGCCTCAGCTACTTAGTGAGGCCCTCTGCAATTTAGTGAGACCCCGTTTCAAAAAAAGAATAAGAACTGGGCTGGGGGTAGAATGCCCCTAGGTTCCATCCCCAGTACTGCAAAAAATAAAAATAAAAAAATAAAAGAGAAGGTGAACTTGCTGGCAATGACCAGGTAGAGAGTAGACATCCCACAGGAATAATTATTTCAAATGTCCTTAAGATGTCAGCAATGAACTTGAGAGAAAGCATCAAAGAAAATGCCCAAATCACAACTAAAAGCCTGAGACTTCCCAGGTTTCAGAATTATTTATCTATGGGAGCCCCAGGGTAGTGTCTGCTTTTCTGAAATGTATAATGCCAATGCAGTAGCCCAGGACTATGACCTTGAAAAATATCCCTGCCTCCTTGACTTCTGTCTTACAAAGTGTATTAGTCAGCTGTCACAGTAAGAAAAAAAAAATCTTTAAAAATAACTTAAAAGAGCTGGACTTGGTGGTACATGCCTGTAATTCCAGTACTTGGGAGGCTGAGACAGGAGAATCTCAGGTTTATGGCCAGTCTCAGAAACTTAGTGAAGACCTCTGCAACTTAGTGAGATCCTGTTCCAAAATTTAAAAAAAAAAAAAAAATAGGGCTGGGAGTATAGCTCAGGAGGTAAGAAGGCCCTGGGTTTAATCCCCAGTACAAATTTAAAAGGGAGGAGTGGGCGTGGTGGCTCATGCTTGTAATCCGAGCATTTAGGAGGTTGAGACCAGAGGATCCAGGTTCGTGGACAGCCTCAGCTACCTAGTGAGGCACTCCACAACTTAGTGAGACCCTATTTCAAAATAAAGAATAAAAAATAGGGCTGGGGGTAGAACTCAGAGGTAGAATGCCCCTGAGTTCAATCCCCAGTACCACAAAAAAAAAAAAAAATCCAAAAAATAAAAAGTAAATAAATAAAAGGGGGAAAGATTTTACGCCACGGTCCCAGTATATCCTCCAAGGGCACATCCCCAGTGACCTACTTTCTCCAACTAGGCTCTACTTCATAAAGGCTGGGCTACTACCTCTCATTACTACTAGGCTCTACCTCCCATTAGTGCCATCAGCTGAGGACCAAGCGTTCAACATTTGAGCCTTTGGTGGGGAGACATTCCAGATTCAAACCATAAAACGGGGAAAACCAATTTCTCACAAAGTTCAAGCATCTAACTGAAAGCAGCTCTATGAGAAGTTCTGCAAGGGAGGAATCTGTTAATGTCTTTCTTCCTCCTAAGGAAATATAGGTGCTATTGGCCAGACTAACAACAAGTTCACTCAATCAAAACATTCTTCCAGTAGGGTCCTGCTGACCATATGGTATTACCTCATAATTCTTGTATCTTTTGAGCCAAAAGACTGGAAAGCTGGTCTTTGATTTTTTCAAGGGAAGAAAAAAATCTGCAAAAGATGATATTTATAGCCAGGCGTGGTGGTGCACGCTTGTAATCCCAGCATTTGGGAGGCTGAGACCAGAGGATCTGGGTTCGCAACCAGCCTCAGCTACCTAGTGAGACACTCCGCAACTTAGCGAGACCCGGTTTCAAAATAAAGAATAAAAAATAGGGCTGGAGGCCTAGCTCGGAGGTAGAATGCCCCTGGGTTCAATCCCCAGTACCACAAAAAAAAAAAAAAAAAGATAATATTTATGCCCAGATTTAAGTCGGCTTTACCTTTTTCTAGTAAATCCCCTAGGTTAGATAATCACAAAGCCAAATTTCCTTACAGACCAGATATTCCTTACAGACCTCTTGAAGGATGTATGAAATTAAATTAACTGAAAATTATTTAAAGCAGAATAAACATCGTGTACAAAGGGTTAGGGGACAGGAGTCTCAGGCCTACCAGGGACCGATGGATTGATTTGGTTGCAACCTTGGGCACAGGTGGAGGTACACATTTGGAAGGGTCTTGGGTGCAAAGCTGAGATCTTGGACTTTGTCCTGTAGGAAACACGAGTTCTTAGAAAACAATGGATAATGTTTGCAAATATTGTTTTAGTAAGAGTTGTGTGCACTGTCCCAAACTAAATTGCATATTAGCTAAGGCCCAAAAAGAAAACAGCAGTAGTTCAACTAAGGAGAGTGAATAAGTAAAATAGAGGAAATCCTGGCTAAACTAACAAGCCTTTCAGTACTCCCCAACATTCAGTAACAGTAGAGTTAAAACTGATCAGCTCTTCTTGCTGGGAAAAATTTCTATCTGTATCTCTACAGAACTAGACTATCACCAATTGGGGGACTTAGGTAGCATATGATGAATGATCCTTGACACCTGAGAACTTTTTAAATCGGTCTTTTCCTCATCATCTATCTAGTTTAAAATATGTTCACATGTGTGGCTCAATAACGACGATCATGTTGAAGTCCCAGGCCCTAGTACCTGTGAATGTGATCTCATTTAGAAATAAGATCTTAAAGCTGGGCATGGTGGCACATGCCTGTAATCCTAGTACCTGGGAGACTGAGACAGGAGGATCTCAGATTCCCAATCAGCCTTAGCAACTTAGCAAAACCCTCAGCAACTTAGTGAGACACTGTTTCAAAAAAAAAATTTTTTTTTTAAAGGGATGCTGAGTGTGTAACTCAGAGTCAGAATGCCCCTAGGTTCAATCCTCAACACCCAAAAAAAAAAAGTTTTTTTAAAAGATAGGATCTTTGCAGATGTAATTATGTTAAGACTGCCTCATTAAAGTGGGCCTTAATCTATGAGGATCTGGCCTAGTCTGGGTTATCTGCAAGACAAACCTCTACACTGTTCAAGCATACCTTCTCTTGACATCTCCCATTTACTTTCATGCTAACAAACAGAAGGAAGTCTGTCCCTTTTCAGCACCTTTGAAGTTTTGCTGGGGGCAAAAACTCGGTGGCAGAGTGCCCATGAGTTCAAACCCCAATACAGGAGCAGAGGGGAGGCAAAGTATGAACTATAATGAAGAGAAACTAAAAAACACTGTGTGTGTGTGTGTGTGTGTGTGTGTGTGTGTGTGTGTGTGTGTGTGTGTGTTATTACTGACAATCTCATTTGTCCACAGTGAGATCGACTTTGTTAGACCATTGCTATAGACAGAATTGTGCCCCCTTCTCCCACAAATTCATATGCTGCTGAGGCCTTAATCCCCATATGACTATATAGGACCTCTATGCAGGTAATTAAGGTTAAACGAGACAATAAGGGTATAGCCCTGTTCCAATGGAACTGGTGTCCTTATAAAAGAAGAAGTCACACCAGAGATCTCTCTGCCGAGTGAGCACACAGCCAGAAGGCAGTTGTCCTAAAGCCAGGAAGAGTGCCCTCGCTAAAAGCTAAACCCTGCTGAAATCTTCATCCGGAACTGCGAGAAAATTATTTCTTTTTTTTAAGCCCTTCAGTCTAAGGTATTTTGTTATGGCAGCCCGAGCAGAATAAGACAAATATCTAATATCCAAGAAGGCAAAAAGAGCTACATAATCGTTTGGGCAAGCTTCAGAAATACAAATTCCTAAGCCACGGCCTCAGAGATTTTGATTAGGTAGATCTAGGGCAGGCTCTGGCTTTGTTTTGTTTTACATTCCCAGATTATTTCGATGACCAGTCAGGTTTAGAAATCACTACTCCAGGGTCTTCAGAAATATTAGGGAAGAATGAATGAAATCCCCTTCTCCTGTATTTTCTCCTCCTATTCCCAAACCTGTCTATCTCCACCTATCTCTTTTCTTACAAGGAAAGTGAGTTTAAAGGTCAGGTTGCTTAATTTGAATCAGTGTGTAGAAATTTTCTGGTGAAGAACAAGAAACTCCCACCCTTCAGTACAACAATCCAATGGTACAAGAGCAAGTCAAAAACCTTAGGAAGCCATAGTATTGACTCTGCCGGCTCCACGGGTTTGTTACAGATCTCTAGGTAATTTATTCTCTACTTACTGTTAGAAATAATATATTAGTTTATTTACTTTCTTTTTACCTTTGCATGTGAAAATCACTAGAGTTGTCATACATGACTCAAGTATGGGAAGGTAAAAACAAAACCTTGAATACATGACTTTTGAGCTTGGGATGTACAGCAAACAGTCTGACCAAGCTGTGAGGAAGGTGGATTTGGTGTCTTGAGAGGGGCAACTCTGTAGCTTTTGTCTCCCAACAGTGTTGTGGGACACATGGACTTTCCTCCACCATGCAACACAACCCTGAGCCATCTCCCAAGGGAGGAGCTTTGAGCTGTAACATCAGGACCCTTTCTCACAAGGTGAGAGAAAGGAATTATAAATTCATGGAAAGAAGGGTAAAATAAATATAGCAGTATCTACAAACAGCACTAGTTATGACACTTGCAGTTCCTAGAGCTAAATTTTATTTTTTAAATATTCTCATGGGAAACTCATTTGGTCTATATTCCTTCCAAAAACTCACTTTGAAGTGTACTTGTTGATAGGAGGTCCCAGGACCTAATATAACTAATTTAAAAAAACATTTTGTCCAAACATTGGACCCAAGGGCATTCTACCCTTGAGCTACATCCCTCAACCCTTCTTACTTTTTTATTTTGAAACAGAGTCTCACTAAGTTGCCCAGATGGCCTCAAACTTATGATCCTCCTTCCTGAGCCTTGCAAGTTCCTGGGGTTACAGGTGTGCACCACTGCATCCAGCTAAAAAATCTTTTTCTTTCTTTTTGTTTTGTTTTTTTAACAGCAACCGTTTCTACTGCCAATAGAAAACAAAAACTACAGCAAAATCTATCTGTATAGATATACAATACATTTGGAATTCTCATGTTGGTCCAATCATCTGTAAATTCAAAAATTTGATGGAACCAAAGAAGGTTTGGGAACTTGTCAGACATGGATTCTTTGCACCCCAAACTCAAAGAAAAGCAATACTATCTCCATTGTGTTTTAACTTCTCATTAAATATGTAATAGGACTTAGAAAATGTCCAATGGAAAACTAAAAGCAGGATTAAAAACTTGGCATCTCTGCCTCCATTTTTCATCTGTCTCCTTTGTTCTTAGTCACCAGGGGTTTCAGAAACAGCAGGTCTGGTAATAAACATCTTGTGATAAGTCAAAATTACTCCCCAGGCAACAGCAACTTTCTTAAGGCCACCACTTTCTGGCAGACCAATTCTCAGATAATCATCTACCAGGCCACAGTTTGACCAAGATTGCTTAACTATGCATATTCCTGGTCCCCCTTGTCTGTGTGATCTAAAAGTTCTTGTCAGTATCCCCAAAGACAAGGTAGAAATGTTGCTCCCCTTTGTCTTCCCAGTATAGCTATACTGATTAAAGTTCTTTTCTTGCCTTTCATCATTATTTTTCCATTTGATTTTTGAGGCAAGCGGCCAGACCTGATTTGTTGAGACCTCCAAAATCAGGCTTCTGGCCTAGGACACCAAATAACAAGTACCCTTCCTCTCAATAAAAGCTTGCCCTTTTTCTGTCTCCCAGGATCCTAATATCTCTATCACATCAGAATTTACTAAATTCTTTTTTAATTAATTTATTTATTTTGCTTTTCAGTGGTTTTTTGGTTTTTTTTTTCTTTTTTTATTTTTTTTTTAATTTTTTAATTTTTATTGTAGTAATTCGTGCAATATAGCGTACATCTTTGTTAAGTACAAATTGTTAACAACATATTTGCACACAATTCTCATTTGACCCCTTCCCCGATTCCCTCCCCATTCCCGTTCCCTCCCCCTCCCTCCCCCTAAGGTTCACTTCAGTGAGTGACCTTGTTATGAT
>PVLC010010554.1:0-21057 GCA_004027655.1 Graphiurus murinus | reverse complement strand
TTCAGTGGTTTTTTAAAAACACTTTTATTGGTGCATTATAGTCTCACATCACAGTATGGTTAAGAGTGACAAGGACATACATGCACACATGTATGTATGCATACATGTGAAGCCAACGACAACACTTGGAGAAAGCCAATGATAAAAGCATCAACTTTGGCATCAGGAGAAATGGTTTCTAATCCAGGCCCTACCACTCACCATACATATGATTTTGGAAAAGATCAGATGTATCTTTCTTTCCCAAGTAAAAACTTCATCTAGACATAAAGAAGTACACACATATTATGTTTAAAATGACTAATTTCTCTAAAATCCTCTGGGATCTGATAGTTATTAAGAACAAAGAGAAAGAGAATGAGAATATGAATTACTTCCAACATGCCATCTCCTAACTTCTCAGCCTCAGCAATCTAGGGAAACCCTGTTTCAAAATAAAAAAAATAAAAATAAAAAGGGCTGAAGATGTAGCTTGGCAGTAGAATGCCCCTGGGTTCAATCCCCAATACCAAAAAATAAAGAAAGAAAAAGAAAAAAGATGTCAGAATTATATGTAAATTACAAACACTATTTAAACTTTATCATAACTGGGTTTTTTTTAAATGTGGCATATCCATACAGTAGAAAAAAGTCAGTGGTTGAAAAGAAAGGACTGCAGATATTAAAAAGAAGCCAGACCAAAAAGAATATATATTTACATTAAATGTTTAGAAAAGGAAGATTTATAGAGCCAGAAAGCAGACCAGTGGTTGCCTAGACCAGTGGTGTGCACAGGAATTGATGCATTTGAGCATAATGGACATAAAAATGTTGAAGATGTCCTATAATTGTGGCAATGGCTGACAACTCTAGAAATCGGCTAAATCATCAAATTGTACACTCACAATGGGTGAATTTTATAAAACCTCAACAAAGGCATATTACAATACCTAATATAATATGTAATTATGCGTCAATAAAACTATTAAAATGAACTAGCAAATAAATAAATATAAAGTTAAGGTAATACATTATTTCACAAACCATGTTTCTTTTTAAAACATGATTTGAAATAGCTAGATCTTGTGAAGACAGTGGAATTTCTTTGAAAATTATGAATATGTGTATATACTAATAACATTATTCATAAAAATAAACTCATCTTATTTTTAAGTTATTTATTTATTTATTTAGCACCAGAGAAGCACTGCCTAATTTTAAACCCCAGTTTTGCAGCTTACTGGCTTCAAAGATTTGGAAAAGTTACTCAACCTCTTTGAACTAGTCTAGTCTACCAAACACCCCTACCCCTTTTTATTTTTTAATTTGAAAAGGGGACTCGATAAATTGCTGAAGTTAGTCTCACTAAATTGCTTAGGCTGGCCTCAAACCTGCAACCCTCCTATCTCAGCCTCCCAAGGACCAGGATTAAGGCACTCACCACCACACCTAGCTCAATAAAACATTTCAAGGCATTGATTGGTTCAAAGCTACCCATACCCACCCTACCAGATATATTTAGGTCAGAAATCCCCTGCTTTAGAACTTACCCCTTCCCTTCCCACACACAGCCCACTCATTCCCATAGCTAATCTTTTCTTGGAGCTCTATCAGCTCATCTCTGAAACATATTGTAATGGGTTGGGAAAAAATGGGCTTTAGAGGCAGTCCCAGGTTCAAACTTCAGCTCAGCCACATGTTGCCCATGTGACCTGAGCTCCTCTTTCTCCATGTCTGTAAATTGGAGGTGATAATGTTAATCTCCTAAACTTAATTCTGATTGTGATGGTGAAATATAATATGTATAAAGCACTTAATATATGCACAACATGATTTTCCTGCTGTGGAAAAAATATCTACCATTTTTTCCTAGTATTTTAATATTCATTGTGTACCCAATATGTTGAGGAGGTTTAAAAAGGAAAAAGGTTGTAATATTCCTCCAACAGATGCCACGTCTGACAGCTAGCAGGTGCTTTTCCTGGGCTTTGGCAAGAAAGTATACTTCACATGGTTATTACAGCTTCTAGACTCTGGAGCTGAACAGGCAGGACCAGGGAGCAAGTTCTTGGAAATGCCAGTCTCCTTTTTCATACAAGAGGGAAAGCATTCAAGGACACGGGAAAGAGTGGGGCATCTTCCCTCCTTGTGAAGGTCAGCTAGAGAGAGCTGCCAGGGATTAAAGATCAAAGGGATGTTTTCCTTTCTCTGAGTTATGGATAGCCTTGGGTGAGTAATAAATTAAAGAGAAAAGATTTAAAGGAAAGCAAGGTGCAGAAAGAAAAATTTAAAGTACCTTAGGGAAGAATGAAGCTCCAGGAGATGAATAAAAGAATATCCTGGATAAGCACGCTGAAGTACAAATGCAGTTTGAGGAGCTAGCCCATAGGAGGCACACAAATGTCAACCCTAGTGCCCCTCAAGATGTTATATCCTGTTCCAGGTACTGATCTGGAGCAATGGTAATGGACTACAGCATCCTCAAATTGAAGTGGTCTAAAACTTTATCTCTTCTATCTTCTATCCAATCATCTAAATCAAAAAATTATTTTAACCCTTTTCATGATCTCTGCTATCATTACGTTAATGAAACTCTCCATCATCGTATGAACAAAAGAATGAGCTAAAGAATAATACTTAGCCGAGTGTGGTGTCACACACTTGTAATCCCAGTACTTGGGAGGCTGAGACAGGAGGATTGCAGGTTCATGGCCAGTCTCAGCAACTTTGCAAGGCTCTCAGCAACTTAGTGAGACCCTATTTCAGAATAAATAAATAATAAAATATGATTGAGGGTGTAGCTCAGAGGTAGAATGTCCCTAGGTTCAATCCCTAGTACCACAAAATTGATTGAATAAATGAGAGTTGAGGAATAAGAAATAGTGAGCATGGATTATTTTTCTTTCTATGATATTAAATAGGTAAAGAAAATGTAGAGTTGTGTGGGGCAGGGTGGAGGAAGAGGGAGGGAGGGAGGGGAGAGAGAGAAAGAGAGAGATTTTTTCAAGGAAAAATAAGTATAAAGAATATTTGGGTCACAGAATCTCTACACACAGGCTGAAAGGAGCCAGAAACCAGAGGCACAGACATTGAAATTAATCTAATAAATGAATCTTCCTCCTAGATAGTAAAGAGAAGGATCATAGTCACAGGGAGTCAGTCACCTTGTAGTAACCACTGTGCCATGCACTTTAATCCATTGTCACATGTGAGAAGTGTTAATACCAGTCTAATCAGTATGCTATTACCCCATTCTAGAGATGTGGAAAATAAGACACTGGCCAAAGCCCACAAGTGACAAGGATGGATTCTGAATCCTGAAATATGGAGCCCAAATGCTTGACAATCTGCCAAGGATGGTGAAAGGTAGAAGCTGCCATAACATGGGGTATCTCACCTTCCAAATCACCAAAGTCCTCCTGTGAGCACAGAACAGAAACTGCCAACTTTGTCTGAGACTCAGGAGTAACAGATGCAAATGAATTCTTCATTACAACATGGGATGACCTATGCTCAAATATATTTTACAGAGAGTCACCTTCTCCCTCACACTAGTTTTAAAAACACAATCTGCATATAGATTAGGGTTTTTTGTATATATTTTCATAGTTCCCACTTGTAAGTTATTTATTTAACAATACAGGGACAAAGGAATATAAGTTTTTAGAACATGTGGTCATAGCATACAGTTTCTGCTGGTTCCCAGATGCACGTCTAGACACCTACTGGCAACTCCCTTAAGCACAGAGGCGCAGGCCCTGAGAGCAAAAGACAGAAAGATCAGCCCTGCTGCTAGAGGGCTTATTCCTCCACGATGCGTCCTTCCAAATCTAGCTGAGCTCCAGTTCTTCCATAGAGGTTTCTCTGCTCCTTCAGCTCTTTCATATAGTAATCCATGACCGTGCCTTCCCTTCCCTTGCACCTTGGACTTTTTGAGGGTGGTGAATAGGTCTTACCTCTTTCAAACTCCCATGTTGGAGGTATCCAAAACATATCTGTAGAATATATATCAACTATTTTTACTCAATCAGTGAACGAGCTCTTCACATGATTACTTTTGATGAAAAATTGTACTGATCATGAGCCACTGTCAATACCACTAGATTTTGAGGTTTTGTTCCACCTAGTCTGCCTTATTTTTTCCTCAAGAGAACAAATATGAACATGTGCCAATATGGAGGGAGAGCTAATTTATGGACAGAAAAATGGAGCTTTTTCTTAAGGCAAGGCTAACTTGCCAACTGTTCCCTATATAGTTTGGCCCCAGATGACATATGCTCATCATTTAAGCTAATCAACCTAGAACAATTATTTTTCTCCTTATATGCTGAAGTTGGTGAACACAATTGGCAAATAGAGTCAAATGAATACAAAATCCCTTCATTCCAAAGCATTGTTGGAGAATGTCATCAGTTGAATAATCTATTTGCAATATTTGTCACTATTAGGTCCATCTCTACCAAGTCTCTTCCTGGAATCCCTCCTAGTGATGGAAACCTACTTTTTATTCAGTTGACATCAGGCTCAGCCATGTGACTTGGTTGAGCAAATGGAATGATAGCAGAAGTGACTTACCTTATGAGTAAGCAAAAGCATTAAACAGCCATTGTGATATTCCACCATTACTTTTCCCTCTACTAAAAGAAAGTCCTGATTCCATCTGCCTGGGTCCCAGAATAAACATATATAGTGGAGCTACTGCCAATCCATAGCTCCACAGCTTACATGCACTGTGGGCTAGATTAAAAAAAGAAGAAGAAAAAGCCACCAAGGTTGTGGAGGTTTTACTGTGTTACTGTAGCATAACAAACTGAAAGCTGACAGGCGAAGGAACCACCTGGAGACATTTTGTACTCTCCCTCTAGCCTTTGTCACACAGACAGAGAATGTAACTTAAAGCTCAGCCTTTGAAATGAACAGGAAAATGAGATGAGAACTCTCAGAATCGTTGGGATTGTTTGTGAGGTAGTGTATAGAGATGGTGAGAGCTCAAAAACAGTGAGCTCCTGCTCCACCCTAACTGCTTCCCTTCTTGGTTTATTCCCACTTCCACAGTAGGAGAAGCAAACCGCAGCCCGTCAGGGTCTTGACTCTTCCCTGTACTGCTGTGATGAGCTAGTCATACACAGTACAGTCCCTGCCTCACTAAGCTTGTAACCCAACTTCTAGGAAGAAAGTGAGACATTGCATGCTTGCTTCCTCAGATGCCAGTGGGATTCCAGCATCCAAGTGGAAAATTAACAAATGTGACTAGAATAACTTTGGAGTACAGGTGATTCATTATTCATCATTTTCCCCACCACTACCAGCAGCCCCTCCTCCTCTGCATGCCCAGCCACTGCCAACACCACTTACAGCTGCCACTCCTCAGTCCTGGAGGCTGGATCAGATTGCCCTCCTTTGTGCACATTGTAATGCCTCCTCTCCCAGGTATTACCCTGGATCACATTTACTAGTTTGTGAATCCCTGTTTCCACTGAGGGTCTGAGAGAGGAGAAACTGTCTCTTCTTTGTGGTATTTCTAGAAGTTGGCTCATACCTGAAAAAATGGTGTTTGTCAACATATTTTTAGTGAATGAATTTGATAACTTAATTCCTGCATCATAACTTTTGGGTTACCACTGCAAGCTGACACATTTGTCAGAGCTCCACTCTGTCCTTATTATATAGGTTTTGGGATTTTGTTTTGGTACTGGGGATTTGAAATCATGGCCTTGCACATGCTGGGCAAGCACTCTACCACTGAGTTATACCTCCTACCCTCTTCATTTTATTTTAAGACAAGGTCTCACTAAGTCGTTCAGGCTGGCCTCAAATTTACAATTTCTGCCTCAGCCTCCTGAGTAGCTGGGATTACGGGAGTGCACCACCATGTCTGACATATATAGGCTTTTAACTGACAGGGAATTCTCCATTATGAAATTGAAGGTATGACTTGCATATATCTACAATCTTAAAGCACTGATAGAGCTGGAAATTCAAATGAGTAATCCACAAATTGTGAATGATCAACTCTTGATTAAGCACGTGTTGACTTTTATTAAAACTAGTAAAATATTCCCCAGATGTTAATTAATAGCTTGAGGAAAGCCAGGCAAGGTGGTGCATGCTTATAATACCAGTACTTGGGAGGCTGAGACAGGAGGATTGCAGGTTTGCAGCCAGCCTCAGCTACTTAGTGAGGCCCTCCACAACTTAGTGAGACCCTGCTTCAAAATAAAGAATAAAAAATAGGACTGGGGGTGTAGCTCGGAGGTAGAATGCCCCTGGGTTCAATGCCCCAGTACCACAAAAAAAAAAAAAAAAAAAAATAGCTTGAGGATAACTATGAACTTCATGAAGCTGAAATCTGCCCCAAGTATTCTGAGATATGTTTAGGATAGTTTTCCAGGGTCTGATACACATTGCAATACCTGCTTACATTGTAATGGGAAAAGAATAGGAAAGCTAATTTCCAAAAAAGCCAAACTCCAATTTCCTTCATCTTCTGGAAAGAGTGCAACTTTGCCAGGGTAGAACAATCTGTCAAGTAATACTCTTGGGATATCTAAAAAAAACTTCAGTCCTATGAGATTATTATTTATTTATTTTTGTGGCACCGGGGATTGAAACCAAAGGCATTCGACCTCCAAGCCACAACCCCAGCCCGATTTTATTTTTTATATGGAAACAAAGTCTCACTAGGTTGCTGAGGCAGTTTCAAACCTGCAATCCTCCTGTCTCAGCCTAAATACTGGGATTACAGGCATTCACCACAGTGCCTGGCTAAGATTCTTTTTTTAAAATGAAGAATGGTTCTTGTCCTGTTTATTCTTACATAACACCTTTATCATCAACAAATTTAAAGATGCACCATCTTTCTTTTGTAGGGAAATATCTTTCCAAACTACCTTCCCATTAGGCTTTGATCTACATTAGCCTGTTCTCTTACTTGCGATTAACAGAAGCAAATCATAATTCGAAACTATAGTTTACCAACCTTCCTTTCTCTGTTCAGTGAAATTCCCTTCATACTCATCACTCAGCCCCTGCTGATCCTGAAAAGCACTCGAGACAGGGAGGTCACCCGGGCTCGCTTTTTAATTGAAAAAGAAGGATTTCATTTTAGAATTTTCAAGGTGCAATAAATTTTTAAAAAATATTAGAAATGCCTTCTCATTTCAGATGTGAGGCTACATGCAAGGAAACCAAGTGTTTTGGAAAGTTACATGGGTTGTCTACATGGGTTCCCAGGTCAACTCTAAGGCTGCATTGGGTTATCTACAGATCATATTGTCTAACTTTTTCTAGTTCATTTTATGATTCCTCACCTTTAATAGTTCTAGTTCAAATAATCTGATCCACACACACACACACACACACACACACACACACAAATTCAAGGAATGGATCTATGCAACACTTCAAGGTCTCATTCACCCAAGTTCCCAACAGAATATAGTTAACCAGCCCTAAGGAAGTTTCTTCATTAAGGAAGCCAGAATTCTTCGAAGTCCCTCTCAGGTTAACTTCCCTGGTCTTGCAGCAGAACAGAGAGCTCTCAGAAGGCAGGAGCATTCCCGCCAGAAACAACATGACAGCTCCAACCACCTCACCTCAGCCCCATCTCCTATTCTTTGCTTTCCCCAGCTCTTCGACCCCTTCCACCTTGACGTACCCCTCCCCCATTTCTTCTCAGCCTTTCCTCAATGCATCCTGTGGGTATGGCCTCTCATTTTCCCCTCTCAGGAAAGGTCTGTTTGGAGGAGCGTCCAACCCCGTCCACTCTGCTCTCTTTCCTCGCCCTCCCTCCCCACCCAGGCTGCCAAAGAAGAGGGTAGTGGGGTCTGCCTCTTGTTGCACTAACTGGACCCTTCTCTGCTTGGGCTGTGAACAGCAAAGGGCACCGCAGACAGGACCCCTGTCCACCCCAACCACTCCGGGGGGCAGATTTATAGCGTGGACTGCGCTGCCCTCTAGTGTTTGTAGCCGGGAGCCCTGAGGGCGCCTCCAGCTCCAGAATTTCTCCTTCACAGCCTGAGCCAGCCCCAGAGCACCTCTGAGCTCCGACCCCGGTTCTCCGGGCACTTCGCCCCTGCTCCCGCCGCTCACCTTTCCTTTCCATCCCACCCGCCCCTTCTGGGTTCCGAGGCGCCTGGGCGGCTGCACCCACACACCGACTTCTTAGACTGCCCTCTGCTCCTGCTCCTCCTGCTCCTCCTGCTCCTCCTGCTCCTCCTGCTCCTCCTCCTCCGCCGCCCGGGCGCCCAAGCTCAGCCAAGCGCAGCGCCCGCCGTCCGCGGTGCCACCGGGCTGCCCCGCGCGCCGCGCTCGCGTCTGTGTCGCTGCAGCCCAGAGGGCGCCGCGCGGGCCAGGACGCTGGAGCCGAGCTCGCTCCTGACCTCAGTGCCCCCCAGCCGGGGCTGCGAGAAGCGGGGCTTTGATACAGCTCGGGAGAAAAAGGAGCGGGTTCCGAGTGAGACTTCTGGAGCCAGCCGGAGCCCGGGTTCGCCAGCACCGCGCGGCTGCACGCACCGTCCACAAGGTGAGGGGCGCACACTGCACACCTTCTGGGGGCTTCCCTGCCACCTGCATCGAAATTTTGAGCAAAGGTGGCTGGAGTCGGGGCGCGGTGTGTGGGGAGGGAAACTGTGGGGGTCGCCTGAGCACCGTGCATGCCCCCTGGTCTTCTTAATACAGAATGCATTTCGCCTTCAAACAAACTGGTGGACCTGAGTGTTGACATTGTGTTTAACTGTGATTTAAGATCACCCCCCTCCCCGCCGCATTCTTGCAAAAGGATTTCAGACAGCTTAAAGATTAAATGAAATCTGCAATGAATGAGGGGAAATAAAACTTGAGTAGAAATCACACAGAGATGGTGTGTTCTGGGGACCGCGGGAGGACGAGATGATTTCAAAGCCAGCAATGACTGAAAAACCTTTGATTAGAAAGGACTAAACACACTGTTGCTCCAGCTCTCAAAAAAAAAAAATATTGATGTACTCGGTAGTGATAAAAGAAATACCTAAGGGGGGTATTTTGCACTTGGAAATGTGAGTGAAGATGGGAAGTTTGGTCTTTGGCTATTTCCAGCCGCTACTGTAAGGTGAGACGCTGGCCCCTACATATTGAAAATGAGGAATTGGTTCCTGGTCCTGTCACAGGATTATCCTGGTTCTGCATTGTTAAAATATACAGACTTTGATATGTTTATGCTCTGTCCAGCTTCAGAAAGGACCCATTTTCAACCCAACACTGTTTGTCCTTGAGTCAGAAGGATGAGGCAGAAGGTGTCAACATCCCAGGGTGCTTCTTCCCACCCCCCCCCTTATTGTCCTTCCCTGTCTCCTGCACCAAATCTCTCCAGGAGGGAGGGGTCTGAGAGGAAATGAGAGATGATCAAATGGGTTGGAGGAGGAATTTTTCCCAAAATAATTTAGGCTTATTTCACCATTCTTCCTACATCTCTCTCAAAATACCAAGCAGTGCATGCTCCTGGTCTGAACCTGGCATTGCTTCAGAATATTTATTTGCCATAGTTACACATTGGGATGTAATATGCATCACCTTGAACATTCAGGGTAGACTTGCAAACCAGAGGCTTCTCTGACTTAGCCCTGTGCAAGAGGAAAAAGCAGACATACCTGTCTGGCTCCCTTTGCATCCTCTTCCATGGGGAAGATATTTGAAATGCAAAGAGATTATAAGCCAACCTCTCTTCTCTTGTGGGTGCACTTGTTTTCCTGCTGAATTAAATGAGATGACCCTGTCTTCAACAAATAAACGAATGAAGGTGTTTGAGACCCACTTAGCAAATGCACAAAATATGCCTGCTGGCTTTTTTCTCCCCTTCAGAACTTTAGCCTCCAGCCCGCAGCTGCGATGATGAAGCAGACCTCCAAAGTAGGACTCAGCTCAGTTTCTCTACCACACTTGAAACAAAATGTGTTGCTTATTTCTAAAATGGTACAGTACCTTATAACTAACCATTCTGTTGCCTAGAAGTGAGAGAAGTGCTTCTGCCCAGGTATTTCATTACTGAGAAAGCTATAAAGAGAAACTTGTTCAAACCCTGATTCATTGTTGTTGATAGAACTTAACTGTTATGTCATCATCACCTGGTATGAGCTGTGGAAGCCCCAAGGACTGCTACAGATCTCTGTATTAATTGAGACTTGCGATGACAGTGCTGGAAAAGAGTGTTAAAAATATAACCATGAGCCAGTGTGCTGGTGCATGCCAGAATCCCAGAATCCCAGGACTTGGGAGTCTGAGACAGGAGGATCACAGGTTCAAGGCCAGCCTCAGCAAATCAGAGACCCTCAGCAACTTAGAGAGACCCTGTTTCCAAATAAAATAGGGCTGGAAGTATATATAGCTCAGAGGTAGAATGTCCCTAGGTTCAATCCACGGTACTACAGATATATGCCAAGATACAGATCCTTGAAATATTCCTTTAGTGGTTGGTCTTTTTATAAAGATTTCCTGAGTCATATACTTCATGGATCATTTTTATAATAGAAAGCATTCAAATTAATGATGTGTATCCACCAGCTGACCATTTTTAAATCTTGCAGAAATCAGCATCACACAGTGTACTCAACTTCCCATTCTTTTCTCTCTGTCTGCCATGGTGACTTCACTCAGGACACATCCTCAGATCAGGCACCAGGGGTCTCCTTCTTGGCCTTCGTTCCTTTAGGCACGTCCCGTGCAGTTCATCCAGACACCACCTTTGTTTGCCATTGTGGCATCTGTTCAGAACATTTGCTCCCCATTTCTTCTTCTGCATGCCTAATGAGAAATAATCATAAATTTCTATTCTTTTGAGAAAAATAACCAAGGAGTTCAGGAGTTCTGGGGGTAGTATCTAGGAAGAGACAAAATACAAGACATATCTGTAGTCTAGATGATACTGTGATGCACTTTCTTTCCCAGCAGTGTGATGGAATTGTTATTAGAAAAGTAAATCACGTCACTAACAATACCTTGCCCCTACCTGGCTCAAGCAACTCCAGGTCAACATACCACCCCCACTCGACCCCATCAAGATATCAAGGCTTCAAATGGAAGGCTAATCCCTTCACAAAAAAGCCTTAGACCCTGAGCTGTTGAATCATTTCTCACCACTCAAGCATCCAGTTCCCCTACTGCTCACCTTTCCTTGCAGGGTATTTTCTTCATATTTTTAATTCCCTTTGTGGAATTTTGTCTCTATACTACCCTTTAAAAGTAAAAGTGCTAAGTCCAATGTTTTAATATAGGGAAGCCTTGTCTCTATTTCTGATGAAATAAATTTGAGGCTGCTCCAAAACAGAATTTCAACCAAACAGGAACTTATGGTTCATACCACATGTCACGAAGGCCATCTTGGAGCAGAGACAAGTCTGGTATGCTTTCTGCTCCTTTCTTCTCCACCTGCCACATTTCCATGCATGTGAAAGTCTGTGGACATTCACTTCAGGAAACAGTGCAGTGAGTGTGCTGTGTGGGTGAGGAGGAGGACAGAAGAGTGAACAGGAAGAGAAAGGAGGAATCACTTGGTTTGGAATAGGGCAGCAGCTCTTTGGAGTGCCTGACTTCTTCTTTGCTTTTTCCTTCCTGAGTTATTGCCTAGAATCAATGTCATAGCCCCTAAAACTTGGGGCCCAGGTCATCAACTTACCATTGTCTATCTTCCTGGGAATTAAAGGATTTCATCAACATCCCATCTACTTTTCATAATTTTGTATTCATTCCCTTACTTTGTGAAATGAGAAACTGAGATGGCTGAGGATATAGCACAGTGGGGTACACTTGGCTAACATGCATGAGGCCCTGGGTTTAATCCCCAGTACCACAACAACAAACTGTAAAAATCAAACCAGGCATGGAGATGCATGCCTGTAATCCAGGGACTTAGGAGGCTGAGACAGGAGGATTACAGGTTTAAGGCCAGCCTCAGCAATGTAGTGAGAACTCTCGGCAACCTAGCATGACCCTGTTTGAAAACAAAACCAAAAATATTGTTTAAGGCCTGGAGGTAGAGCTTGGAGGCAAAATCCCTCTGGATTCAATCTCCAGTACCACCAAAAAGAAAAAAAAAATTAGCCACACCCAGGCATACACCTATAATTACAGCAACTCAGGAGGCTGAAGCAGGAGGATCACCAGTTTGAGGACAGCTTGAACAACTTAGTGAGATCCTGTATCAAATTTTAAAAAATTAAAACAACTGAGGATATAGTTCAGTGTTATAGTACCCTTGGGTTTGGTCCCTGGTATAGGAAGAAGGAAGAAAAGGAAGGAAGGATGGAGGGAGGGAAGAAAGAAGGGGAGGGAGGGAAGGAAATTTATAGAGATTATTCAGTTAACTGAAAGATTCCTAGATCACAACAAATAAATTCTTAAGAACTCTATTCGTGTGTGTGTGTGTGTGTGTGTGCATGTGTGTGTGTGTGTGTGTGTGGTGTGCATCACTAGGGATTGAACCCAGGGGCATTCTACCTCTAAGCTACATCCCTAGCTCTATCTTATTTTTTATTTTGAAACAGGGCCTTGCTAAGTTGCTGAAGGTCTCACTAACTTGCTGAGTCCATCCTTGAACCTACCATCCTCCTGTCTCAGCCTCCCAAATACTGAGATTATAGGCATGTGCCACCACACCCAGCGGAGAACTCTAATCTTAATACAGTTTGATTCTATAGTAGTCTCCACCCTCCTTTATATGTTCTAAGACTCCTAAAGATGCCTGAAATTTCAGATACTACCAAACCCTAAACATACCATGTTTTCTCCTCTAGGCCCTGCAGAATTGCAACATATCACCAAAGTTCATCTGTCCTCCCTCATTTTATGCCTAGTGCCTCCTTTGTATCACTCAGCTTGCATTCCTATGCCAGTATTAAGTAAAATAAAGGTGACTGTAACACAAGCATGGCAATTCCACGATAGTCAAACTGATAACCAATATGATCAAATGACCAAGACTAACGGACTAAAGGATGGGTCATGCCCCAGGCAGGATGGAGCAGGGTGGCACAATATTTCATTAGGCTACTCAGAACAGCACACAATTTAAAGTTTATGAATTGCTCATTTCCAGAATTTCACATTTAATATAGTTGGACCACATTTAGCCACACAAAAAAAAAGAAGAAGAAAAAATGAAAAATAAAAAACCTGAAACCATGGAAAACAAAACTGTGGATGGGAGGAAGGGGTGACTCTAATTTTATTTTTCATTTTTAGTTCTCTTATTTTATCTCACTCACTGTGGATTATCCAGTTCACTGTGGTCCTTGTATTTCATGGCTGTATTCTCCTAAATGTGTCAAATAAAAAAATACACAGAGCCAGTGGAACACTTCAACAGGTTCATTGTTAGAACTCTCCTGTGGATCAATGTTCAACATGTGCAGTTATAGGATTAGGAAGACAAAATCCTTTGGAAGAAGCTGTAAAACCCAATCCTTCTCTAGCTGGATCATTTGAAACTGCAATTTGTAAGAGGAATGGGCATCTTGAGATTCTAGTTATCAGTACAGACCAGATGGAAGGTCTGTATGAAATCTGGCATGAGAAGGAAAGCATTTTTATAGCGAGTAGGTAATATTTTAAGAAATAACAACCAGCAGCAGCAACTTGCAGTTCCAGTACTCTCAGATCCCTCTAATGACCCCATGTACTGCATGTGTCCAAATAAAGTAAAACCATACCACATGAACTGCCTTTTCCACATACAGCTGCTCTTTATCCCTTTATCAGATAATGGGCATGTGGTGATATTTCCAAAGGACTTATGGAGAATCTGGATGGAACATGAAAGCATAAGGATTTTTTAGGACAACTTACCCAAGAATGTCTAATTCGTGTCAAGCTTAGAATTCTTGAGAATTGACAATTGACAAGCCAGAATGTCTTTTTGAAATAAGTTCCATCAAAGAGATGGTGAAATTTATAGATAATGCCTCCCAAAGTATGACTTCAAAGTTCTAAGTTCATTCATCTACACTGGTGGAGAGAGGGAAAGAAAGAAAGGTTGGCATTATGTATATAATATATACATATACAATATATACAAATATATATTTATGCATGCTTAATATCTTCTGTTTCAGGAGCTGTGCTATGAGATGAACATATATTCTTTTATTTAATACTCACAAAAGCACTGAAAGATAAGAAAAAATCACTGAAAGATAAGAATTATCAACCTCACCAGTCATTCATTTATTTAAAAACTGTACTTATGGGCTGGGGGTGTTTCACAGCAACAGAACAGTTGCCTGACATGGACCAGGCCCTGGATCTGATCCCCCAGCAATACATAACAAGAAAAGAAAAGATATTTATCATCAAACTATGTCCTGATGTCCTTTTCAGGAAAGTGAAAGAAATTCAGAATGAGTGAAGGGAGCACACACAAGGGGAGTAACTAGAAAGAAAGTCTGAAAAGCAGGCAGGACATGGGGCAGATCACACAAATTTGGACTTAACCCATAGGCCTGGGGGAATCATTGAGGAATTTTTAAAGGCATTTATGAAAAACAATTTACATACAGAAAATAACAAAAAAGCATAGATGTTAAGCTCAGTGACTTTTCTCAAACTAACCGGTTACCCTGCAAGATAATAGAATATTACCACTACACAAATTTCCTTCCTGTTCCCACCCCGTCATTACTTTACTCTTCTGCTTGAATGGATCACTGCCTGCCTCCCAATACAACAGATGATTTGAAGCTTCGTAAATCATATAGAATGATCTCTTAGTGATTTGGCTCAGCACTATATTCAGGAGATTGATATATGTGGATGGATATAGAGAGGCTTGTTTATTTGTGGTTGTTGCATAGCATTATGTTGTATGAATATGCCACAATTTAATTGTTCACTCTAATACTGATGAGCATTTGGATTGTTTCCAGGTTTTTGCTATCACATATAATGTTTCCTTAAAGTATTTTAAGCTGTTTACCAAGATCATCAGTTTGGTGTTCTAAAGAGCTCACTCTGGCTGCAATGTGAAGCAGAAGGGAAAGAATCTGGCACCGACATTTGCCACAGTGAGAGCCTGAACCAAGCAATAACAGTAGACACAGAGAAGGGAAACTGATGTCAGATGAATTCAGGATGTGGGAGAAGGAAACAGAAACATGTAGAGATTGATGGATGTGAGTGAGGGAAAGCGTGAAGTGCAGGGTAGCACCCAGCTTTCCAAGCCTCGGTGGTAGATGTTTTCTTTCACCAGGACCGAGAACAGAGGAGAGTGAGCAAGAACCTATTTTTGAATCTCAAAAAGGCTAAAAGAACTGCCCCCAAGTGATTCCAAATCTGTGTTTCTACTACAAAGCATTGCTTTTTTCTCCCCTGGCTCCCGCCATTCCCCTTCCTCCTGCAGTAGTCCCCCATCCCACTTCAAATAGTGATGGGTAGTCACCAAAACAGGAACAAGAACTATTCCATACTTACTGAACTGTTAACCCATGAATCATTTGCTTTTCCCTTTGATTTTGTCTCCTTTCAGCACATAGTTACCAAAAAAAAAAAAAAAAAGGAGATGATGATGAGTCAGCTAAAACTTTGTTTTACCTTTTAGACTACAAGTCAGAATTCAGGGCAAATGAATGGAGATAAAAGAGGTAGAAGTAAAGGGGCTGGTCATGATTTAGGTGGTTCAGGAGGACAGACCCAGTTCAGAAAATTTAGAGAGTCAGATTCTAACATTTCATGGAGAGTCGTCTAACACTATCTGAAACACAATTAGACAGCCTATGAAGTGTGTATTATGCACCACTGAGAATTGATTAGGCAGTGTCTTGGGGAGCAGGTGATGGGAGGGTTCTCTAAGAAACAGACTCTGAGGTGGGATTTGGGGTTCAGGACACTTATTAACAAAAGCCTTTGGAAACCACTCCAGAGGAAGGAAAGGAAGCAAGATTGAGCGAAGGAGAAGCTGAGCTATCAAGTAGGCCCAACAACAGTCTCAGTTGACCTCATGGGGACGGACCTCTGAGCTAAAATGATCCATCAGAGTGGTTGCAGACTGGGCCAAAATGGTTGAGCTTTCCAAATGCTTCCCTTATCAGTCATTGGATATAGTTGGCCCCAGAAAGGGTATTCTCTAGGGTGAGGCTGATCTCTGTGGCTGAGGACATCCTGGAAGGGACTGAGAGCCAAAGACTATTCAAACAGTTATCCCAGCAGCCGGGGCTACAGGCCTTTCCTTGAATGACAGATATGGGTATATGTCTCTGTGTCCATGCCCACGCATGCTAAGCATGTGCTCTACCACAGAGTCCATCCCCAGCCCTCAGAATATTTTTTAACTTCATGGACTTTAATCATGGAGGATTAAACTTAATTACTTTCCAAGTTACATCCAACTCTGAGATCTGCATTTACTTATCATTATACCCAATTCTCAGCCACAGAAGAAATGATAAATGGTTGTAAATAATGCACCATTTCACCTTTAATCTGCCCTTCCTCCCATTTCAACCAGTAAATATATCACTTGAACAACTCAGTTGATGGGAGGCAGGAATCCCTATAAATGTACCTGGCCCCTCAGTGAAAAACATCTCTTTTGAAGGTAGAGAGTATACTGGTGTAATGGCAACTTTCTTCAGTAGAAAGTTTTTAGATGATTGTAAAGGAACTGTCTGTGTGTGTGCACGCGTGCATGTGTGCACAGGTGTGTGTGTGTGTGTGTGTGTGTGTGTGTGTGTGTGTGTGTTATGGTGTTACCTATATTTAATACTTGAACTAGACTTTACTATAACTGCTTTTTTATGACTACACCTGTATGACAACAAATATAACAGAAAAAAATGCTCATGAAACCTTCCCTTACTATATCTGCCTATGTGACTCTCTAACATAGTGTCTTGCACAGAGATGTTATGCTGTACACTTTTGAAAAGGAGATGATTGATACCTGTCAGCTTGAAGCCATGTCTCCAGGGTGGCAATGTTGGGAGGAGGTGCAATCTGTAGGAGGTAGGACCTAATAAGAGGTCCTTGGGTCACTGGGGGCATGCCCTTGAGGGAGATTGTGGGACACTGGCCTTTTCCTCTTTTTCTTTTGCTTCCTGGCTCATAAAGTGAACATTTGCTCTCTTAGAGTAAAGTGCTGGAGAAAACTCTTCTCCACATCAGACACAGCATCCCCTTGGCTGGAGATGATGCCTCTAATCTCATGATTCATTCTTGTCTTTGCTCATAGTGCTGGCGCTGCTGGTCCTGGCTTCCTACCAATTGTATTTAGTGAATTCCTACCAAGAGTCACTCCACAAAGTTCTTATGGCCTAAAAAGGGCAGAATTACACTTCCTTTTTGGGCATCCATCCCAGCTCCAATTCTGGGTGTGATTTGCATTCTCCTTCACTTTGGCAACCTTTCAGAAACAGTTTTGAGCTGGGAATACAGTTTAATGGTAGAGTGCTTACATAGCACATAGGAGGCGGTGAGTTCAGTCTCCAGTACTACAATAAAAGAAGAAAAAAGAGATAGTCTTGATGTCTGCAAAATCATTGTTATAAAAGAAACATGAGTTTTCAAAAAAAATGTTATTGGCTATTTGACCTTCACTGTGTTAATTTTCTGTAATGTTCTTATTCCAACTCTCCAGTTTGATTGTAACTTAACGCTTCCCTTCATTTTATTCTTATCATGGCCTAGAATAAGTCCTCTGGCCACTTTGTGACTCAGTTGTCCTATCTCTAAGATGGGAATAATAACTCCGGCCTCACAGACCTATTGGGCATGAAGGAAGTATGGTGCTACATAAGCTATAAAGAAATGTAGGTATTGTTATAATTATTATCTTCCTTATATTTCCTATGATGGGGGAAGGTAATGCTGGCCTACATTTAGGTAAGTGTATGGTGTTGGTCCTGTAGAACATAAAGGGAGCTGGGTCCAGGCTGAGTTCCACTACCCTGAACCCTATTGACAAGAATGTGTTCTCTCTTAATTACTAAATTAAGCCTCAATTCAAGTATGGCCTCAAGCCCCAGAGAATGCCCTTGGTGCTACTGTTTTCAGTCACTGAATGTCTAACTTTGAATCCACTGACAAAACCTTCCTTTGTAATGCAAGAGAGGAGACTGGTTCCAGGCTGTTACTCTAGAAATTCATTTTCACTTGCTCTGCACACAGCAGGTCAGAAGGTTTCTGCATGCTCAGTGGTGATATCTTTCAAGCCTTAGTGTGCAGAAAAATGGAAAGCTTGTTGAACCTCAGAATTCCTGGCCCTCACCTGCAAAAGCTTCTAATAAGTAAGGGTGGAGCAAGGCTGAGAATTTGCATTTCTAACAAACTCACATGTAATGCTGATGCTGCTGGCCTGCAGACTGCACTGGGTAGCACAGATCTGCAGGGTTCAGTGTGATGTGCAAAAGTAAATGTGTTTGTTACAGCTAAAGAAATAAAATAAACATATATAATGAAACTTACTCTCAAAAACCTAGTCCTGATTATAGGCATGAAATCCTTTATGAAGAAAACATTCTGAAGAAGCAGCAGTAGTGTTGCAAATATTTTATTGATGGAGGTTACTTTATGGGGAAATTAAACTGTCTTTAAAAATGAGCATGAATATCGATGATCCAATGGCCATCTTAAAATTTACCAAAAGTTTATAAAATTCAACATTTATTCATAATTTTAAAAAATTCCTAGTAGACTAAAAATAGAAAAGAGCAGTTAGTGGTAAAACATCATATCGATACCAGAAAGATGCCTGTTGTTACTATCATTACTTGACATCAATCTGAATGTTCTAATCAATATAATGAAAAGGAAAAAAGGAGGAAGGAAAGAAATGTTAAAAATATTGATCAGGAAGAAGCTGTATTATTATTATTTACAAGTGACATGATTACTAGAAAAACTCAAGTGAATAGATTTAAGTGCCATTAGAAAGAGAATTCAAATACCTAATTACAAAATGTATGAAAACCAGTAGCTTGCTGGTTGTAGCAGCAATATAATCATAGAGATTTATATTAAGATTGTACAACACTTGGGCAGAACACATGCCTGTTGCTGTCAGAGTCCAAGAAGAATGGGAATGCAAGCCCCCTCATCTGGAGAGGAGGACCCTGCAGGAAAGGACTGCATGTTCCAAAATTTATCCTCCTCAATTCAGTAATATCTATCTCTTCATGATTTCTGAATGCATGCTGTGTTATTGTAATTAATAATCGTCTGTATTATTATAGTTGAACAATAACTATATACTTAGGTAGCTTCTATCTTAAAATTTATTACACAGTGCAGATTCTAATGTTGAAGTTTCCTGCACTCGAGAAAATTTTTGTCATCTGACAAAATAATTTAATGTGGAGTTAATCCATAAATGTTATCCTACCAGATAGTTCAGAATAATTTAAGAAGACATTAAGGGAGCTGGACACAGTGGTACACATTTATAGTCCCAGCTACTTAGGAGGCTGAGGCAGGAGGATCACAAGTTCAAGACCAGCCTGGGCAACTTAGCAAGACCTTGTCTCAAAATAAAATTAATAAAAAGGCTGAGAATATAGCTCAGTGCATGAGGCCCTGGGTTAAAGCTTCAGTTCCACAAGAGAAGGATGAGGATGAGGAGGAGGAGGGCGGTGGGGGGGGAGGGAGAAAGAAGCAGAGTTTCTTTTATGCTTTCATTAGAACTATTTTGTTTTGGTGGTGGTATTGTTTTGGGGTTTTTTGTGTTTTGTTTTTGTTTTTGTTTTTTGGGGGGCGGTGGGAAGAATGCTAGGGATTAAACCCAGGAATATTTTACCTCCAAGTTAGACTCCCAGGCATTTTTATTTTTATTTTGAAATAGAGTAATGCTAAGTTGCTGAAACTACGATCCTCCTATCTCAGCTTCCCAAGTACTGGAATTAAAAGCATGCTCTGCCGTGTCCAGCTTATTAGAACTATTTTAACTTTTTGATCATTCTGTCCCACATTCTGTCCTTTAGAGCCTAATTCAACTCCTTACACAAATGTTCTAAGAAAATCAGGTATTAAATATGTCATTTAATTAGTCATTACCAAATAAATAATTTCTAAGAGACTTTCATATCAACAATATTATTTTATTTCATAGATTTTAAATGGATAAAGCAATGTCCCCTCCTCCCCCTTTCTGCAACACAGCCCTTTTCTAAGGCCTTACTTTATGTGCAAATATCACATAATTTTCCTCAACATGTGCCCCCATTCATGAATTCTTAAGAAAGGTTTGTGCATGATTTTAATTCCTAAACCCTGGCTCTTTGGGCTCAATGACAAAAGACTAAAATCACCAAAAATCATGGTTCACTTGAAGTCAGACAGGAGACCCTGGCTCACTCCGTCTCCTAGGATAAAAGCAGCACTGCATGGGCTGGCACTCACTGAAGGATCTCATCAACCAGTCATCTCTGCAGTCCAGGTGACAGATGTGCATGCACGGCAGAGAACGAGTTGTGTCCCCATAAACAAAGTCCATCACACAGGTCGCATGCTCCCAGATCTTTTTTTTTCTGATCCATCTCTTCCAGGGCCATAAACTCCTTTAGGCAAATGCTATATATGGCCTATTCTTTGAGCTATCCTAGTTTGTTTCTCTTTGGTCAGCTGAGTTGCGAGCAAGTCTGGCTAGGTGTTGGATGGTAGGCTGGAACTGGGACTTGTTCCTGATATGGCGGCTCTGTCCCCTCATCAAAGCTCACCCGGTTGGACTGAGATTCATGAAGCAGAGAGATGTCATTCAAGGTGAGGAACTGAGGCAGTTCCCCATCTTCCTAACAGCTTGACCTGGCACCTGGCATGGAAGTACTTGAGAGGCTGAGACAGGACAACTGCAGGTTAGAAACTAGCTCATCAATTTAACAAGACTAAGCAACCTTGCAAGACCTACTTCAAAACAGAAAATTAAAAATGGAGCCGGGCGTGGTGGCGCACGCTTGTAATCCCAGCATTCGGGAGGCTGAGACCGGAGGATCTGGGTTCGAGGTCAGCCTCAGCTACCTAGTGAGGCACTCCGCAACTTAGTGAGACTCGGTTTCAAAAATAAAGAATAAAAAATAGGACTGGGGGTATAGCTCGGAGGTAGAATGCCCCTGAGTTCAATCCCCAGTA
>PVLC010010553.1:0-49997 GCA_004027655.1 Graphiurus murinus | reverse complement strand
ATGCTTCAGCGCATGGCTTACAGAAATGAACCTGTCATTGTGCTCAGTTCCATGGGAGTTCTTCCTTTCAGAGACAAACACTCTGAAAATACAGGAAAAATAGTTGTGCTCAGTTCCATGGGAGTTCTTCTTTCAGAGACAAACACTCTGAAAATATAGGAAAAATAGAGAAAATTCAATCTATAAATGTTCTAGATGTGAAAGACTCAATTTCTAAATTATTTCAAAAGTGGGCCTAAAAATTTGGGGGGTTAGAAAAGTGGTAGGAAGTAAAATCATGAATTGTAAGCACTTCTGTTTTTCTTAGATTGCTAAAAGACTATTTGCTCCTTAAAAAGGTTAATCAGAAAAGTAAGTCACTGAACCCAGAAGTCAAGATAGTTTCTTTGATGCATGAATTTCTCTTTGAAATTTTTCTTAGAAATTTTCATATCCTGAATTATATTTTCCCATAATTTCACTCATTTCTCTCAAAGTAAACTCTCAAACAAATTTTATCTTTTAAACATTTAGATTTAGTAATTTCCAAGTTGTACTTTATCAAATAAATATATAGACTTTTTAAAAATTAAGTATTAAGCTGCAAACTAAAATTCATTTAATTAGAAAAGATATATATTAGGAAAGATATATATAGATAGATAGATATAGTTTTTAAAAATATAGGATGATGGAAACCTTCTGATGGTATAATTTGAAAATTAAATTATTTTTCTTTTAGCATAAGCTTTGGTACCTGAATATTATTCTTGGCATTTGGAATATAATTTACTAGATACAGATACTTCTGGAGTCTATTTTTATTTAGAGATCTTTACTTTGGATTTTCTATCATTATATTCAATGTAGTTTGGGGTTGAAATATTGGTACTTTTATTGATCATAACAGTATAGCATGTGTGCAAAGCAACACTCTTTTGCTGTGTATTAGTCCCCAAATTACTGACTTTTCTCCCCCTCCTGCTAATAGCTTTCTGCTTTGATTTAGTAAGTCAATCTTAAATTACAGAATCACAATAGTTCCAAAATAACCATGATAAGAAGATTTCAGAATTTCTCTTTTATGTCATTTAGAAAGATATTAGTTATTCAAAAAATTTAGCTGAAGAAGGAGAGGGGACATTGACAAGAAAACTAGGATGCACGTGTGAGGATTCCTCCCCTCCCCTGGCAGACAATGCCTCCATTCATGTCTCCAAGCGCTGGGGATCCATTCTTCCTTTCTTCCAGGAGTGTGAGTTGGCCAGAAAAAGAAGAAGAAAGAAGGGCAGTACAGTCCTCTCTAAATCATCAAATACCTTTTGCAGCTGACAGACCAGCTCATTCTCATTGTGTATTGTAAAAGAAGAAATGTTGAGATAGGTTCTTTTCTAAACAGCACATGGTGGTTCTTTTGCTATTGAAAGCTTTTGTTTATTCTCAACACTAGAAAACCAGGCAACAGTTCATTGGATACTTTGGGGGGTTCTATTTCTCCTGTGGCATATATAATTGTATACTAAATGCCTTCAAAAGTGAGCTAAACTTTTAGTAGCATTAATTCCAATAGGTAACAGATTTTCCACCTATAAAATGATATTTCTTACCTTTTTGAGATTCTATACAAAGCATTGTATATAACCCAGCTTGTTTTTATTATATATATCGGAGGGGAAGAAAAACAGATATGTGTTAATTTTTTTGGTCAGCATTTACATAATAATGACAAATAATTCTTGTTGTACTAAGCAATATTCTATAAACTGAGGTTAGGTAACATTATGCTCAATAAGATTTGTAGTCCCTTGCTTTAGATTTATATACGTCCCATCTCTAGCTATACTATAAACTCCTTGAAAGAAGGAAGATACAATTCACTTTGTATCACTCACAGACTGTATCATGCACAATCTCTTATGTCATAAATGCTCAATAAATCAGTAACAAATGAAGGAATGACACTGTAGAATCCTTCTTCATGGATTCCTTGAGAACGCTATAGATCCTGCAAACTAACTTGGAACTTGGAATTCTATGAAAAATACATAAAACATCAAATAAAAATACCTGACAATTGGATACCAGTAAAAAGTACTAAAGGGCGGATATGTTAGGGTTTCCTAAGAACAGATATGTGTGGTTTTGTTATTGAGAAACCTGGCAATGGTTTTTTATTCAAAACGCAGAAATAATTAGAGCATAATCATCTTGGTCACTAGTTGGTTTTGCAAAAATGTCTCCTTTCATTTTATGACTGATCTCCTCAAAAACGTGGTGAACCAGAAAGGGCCATTTCCATAAAAAAGAGTATGGACAAGCCCCTTGAAGTTTTGTTTGGGTGATGTTCAAAGCCAAACACTAAACCTTTCCCAGAACTTGAAACGAACGTTAGAGCTACCACAAGTGAACACGGGAAACTCCACAGAGAGTTCCTTTCCTCTATCCTTTTATATATTTATTTTTTTCACTTGTGCATCCCAAATGCTTGTTTAAATGTATCCTGATTTCACATGGATGTGGTGTTAGGATGAGACCAAAGCTTTGGGGCAGCAGTTTGGGGGAGGCTTATCATTTGACATCATCTGTACAGGAATCCTTCCCACAAGAGGCCAGATGGACTTTATCTTCAACCATTTATATTGCCATAACAAAATGCCATAGACTGGTGGCTTTTAAATGACAGATATTTATTCTCACAGCTCTGGAGACTGCAAAATCCAAGATCAAGGTACTGGCAATTTGGTGTCTGAGGACGGCACTTTTCCTGATGCGTAAATGTGTTGTGTCCTCACTTAATGGAAGGTTCTAGTTAACTCACAAGGATATTTGATAAGGGGATGGTCCCATTCGTGCCAGCTCATGCCTCATGACTCAGCCACGTCCCGAAAGGCCCCATCTTTTTAAAGGGACAGATGTTATATTTTGGAAAGCAAGAAAGTCACATTCAAGGGAGCATGAGGGCCATCTCCAGAGTAAGAGAGATGCCTTTAGGGGTGCATGGCTCCTCTTAGGAGCCTTTTGTGAAGGATGAGTACAAGGAGGTATGTGAGGACAACGTCATTTTGAGAGTCACAAGATGATTAAGGTGTTTTGTTCATCTCCTGGGTCCTGATGGGACCTTCCAGGACGCACCATTTAATTCTATCACCTTGGTGACTATGGTTTCAAAATATGAATTTGAGGATACACAAACATTCAGACCATAGTAGATTCCTAATGGAATAATCCTACTGAAATATTAAAATCCATAAAGACCACACTATCTTAGTATTTTTCTCCAGAGCCAGAAAGCATTTTGATAGGGATGTGGATATTTGATAAAATATGTTTATGTTGCTGACTGAATGGAATGAATGCTAGCTGAGAAATATGAGTGTTAATCTAAGAATGAATGATTCATTCTATGTCTTATTAATATCTTATCACAATCGACTCAACCTATTGCCTTCTTGGGTCTTTTATCAAAAAATGTAAGATAATTTAAATGTAATGATCATATACATGAAAATATACATATTTGTAGAAGGGTAGAAAAAATAGATAGCTGACCATTGAAGTCTCTAGTTTCCCTTATAGGATGTTTAGTTGTCATGGGGAGTAACTCCCCAGCGAGGGGCCACATTTTCTAGACTAGTTTTAGGCAAAGGAAATATGAATGGAAGTGGTCCATTTCATTCTGAGATGTGATGAAGAGGCAGATATACCTTTTTCATATCTTACCCCATTTTTGTGAATAAGGAAGACTTCAAGACTCTAGAAGAGAGTGGGGCCACAGATGGAAGGAGACTGTGTCTCACAATGAGTGTGTGTATTGGTGTGGGGAGGTAGCTGCCAAACTGAAAGTGCCATTAGTCTGTCAGTATTATGAGCAAGAAGTAAATATTTACTATGTTAAATCAATAAAATTTTGGAGCTTATCTGTTTTAGTGGCCACCTTCACTTCAATGAATATAGAAGGTAAATACAAATGCCACAGAGATCATTGTCAACTGACTTTTTTTTTTTTTTACTATTCTTCATTTATGTTAAAAGTTTAGGATTCAAGCCGGGCGTGGTGGCACACGCTTGTAATCCCAGCATTCGGGAGGCTGAGACCGGAGGATCCGGGTTCGCGGCCAGCCTCAGCTACCTAGTGAGGCACTCCGCAACTTAGTGAGACTCGGTTTCAAAATAAAGAATAAAAAAATAGGGCTGGGGGTGTAGCTTGGAGGTAGAATGCCCCTGAGTTCAATCCCCAGTACCGCAAAAAAAAAAAAAAAGTTTAGGATTCAAGGAGTGAAGGCAAGGTGTGAGAATCACACTAAAATTGCAGGTGTTGTAGAGGAAGAAGGCATGCACCTTCCCTGAATGCTGAACCATTCCTCTCCTCCCCTCTCAGAAAAAGTAAGTAGGCCTTTTCTAGATGCTCACCTCTCTTCACTCTCCCTGTTCTCGCCCATCCATTCTTACATTTGTTTCCATTCTCTTCCAGGAAGTTTTCCTTACCAATAAAGGGACCATTTCTTTCTTTAAGCTAATAACAATTAAAAATCTATACAGTCTTTGTTCTGCCTCATATACTGCCTAGTGAGAGGACTCACCTTCTATTAATTTTAATGAGTAAATATATCATTTCTCCAAGTTGAAAAAGTAATGGAAGAAGAGAGCAATAAAGATTTTTTTTAAGTATATGGTATTAAGATACTGAAAATAGACACATTTATCTTTTTGTCTATAGAAAGATAGTGAGAGATGGGGGTAAAGGGTTCAGGACATATATACTTCACTATAATATTGATGACCATGGTAGAACACTTTTAGTAGTATTCTGGTATAGAGAAATTTCTGAGCTTTTTACTTACTTATAAGAATTAAGACTTTTATTTATAAGCAGAAAAGTGGAATATCAGTCACAGGCAGTACAGGCATCTCTAGTAATTTCAGCTATGCAACCCCCCCCCCAACCCTGCCCCAGTTACAGTTATCTTCCAAACTTGAGAATATATTTTCAGCTAGTTTAGTCCTTGGCACCATTCTTATTCTACTGGCAACAGTGTCAAATGCGGTAACACCTGAAAGTTGAAACCAGATTCGTTCCACTCAGGGTGCCAGCCACGAGGCAAACCTCATCCGGTTCTTTGGATGTGACCTTGATTTCAGTGGACAAAATGGACTGTGAAGGCTCCACATCCTGCTGCCTGATTCTGAATGACCAGTCCTCCGTGCTGAGTCTCAAATGTCTATACTTACCCTACCAGATCTTAATCATTGTCAACTGAGCAGAAAGACCTTTGGAGATTTTTACATGCACTAAATTCAGGAAATTCTCAGGTACGTTTCCTGGCAAAATGTGTGCTCCCTTGTGTGCATGCATACAAATCATAGTTTGAAAGGCCCAATAACGTTTGGGCTTAGATAATTTGGAGAATGTGTCCAAGCTGAAGCTTTGGAAGTAAAATTATGAAAGGGTTAGGTATCTCCCACTTGTATTACAAAAGCAAAAACTGTGAATTTTCTTCCATGTCTAATTATATCAGGTTTATTATGGCAAGAAGCCTTGAATCATTACTCTTATCTCTAAACATGGCTGTCTGAGACATAGTATGTATAAAAATATACATACTATCTGATGATCTCTCTTCTTACACATTAAGCTTCTGATTAACATAGTGTAATAAAGTGGAATCGTTGAGTTGTCTGACTCTTAATAAAGCATGAAACACAGAGTACAAAAGCACGCATTGGAAATTGAACTAATATTTCTTTCTCCCAAATAAGTAAGTTTTCCATCTAGATTCTTTTCAATTACTGAAATTGCTTATATCCTCATGGAAAGAACCAGTAGTTTTAACTGAATTCTGCAATGTGTGAGTTATTTCACAACACAACAGAAGTAGGTAAAGTAAAAAAGAAAGACTGTACTGAATGCAGGAAAAAAAATTATTGAGCCAGTGTAGAGAGAAACAAGCATAAAAATTTTCAGCACCAAGGTTAATTTTTATTATGTAATAGGTACACAAAAACATAGTTGATATTAAGCCATTTTTTAGCTTAATATTACAGTAACAACAAAAACTAAAATGAGGTGAATGGTTGCAAAGGAAGGAGCCTATCATAAAAGATAGCAAGTAGATTTACCCACCATTTATTATAGCATCCCTGAACAGAGCTACATTTCAGAGTGTGTCAGCACTTCCATTATAAGCCTGTACTTTGAGGAATTTGGAATCTGGCCAATAAAAGATCATTCTGAACTAAAAGTTGGCAAAGAAAATTTCCTCCCCTGAGCAAAAGTTGTTTTCATTATTTCTTCTTCTTCGTTGTCTTCTCTTTTCCGTCTTCTTTACAAAATTCCATAAAACTTCATCTGTTTGCTTTTAAGCTTGGATATCTAAAGTAAAAGTTAAGTCTTAAAGAGCCAAGCCAGTGGTTTGAAGACAATACATCTTTTGTCCATCTGGGCAGAATTTGTATTTGATATTTTATATTAAGGAACCATACTATTCCATTGGGAGAATTTAGAGACAGAGTAAAAACTAATTTCAAAAGACCTCTTAGTCATTACCTCTAATAATGAAGTTAAAAGGTATTAGATGAGAGTGAGAGAGATCTTACTCACTCAATCCCATCTATTATTCACATTATTTTATAGCTATGTAAAGAAAGTAATCTTCACAGCACTTTTGCATAGTTTCATATCCATTGATTTTGCAGCTTTATGGGTGTATAATTTACATACATTAGAATCAGCCCATTTTAAGTGTACAGTTCTATGAATTTTGGTAAATGTATATAGTCATTTAACTGCCACCAACAACAATCAAGTTTCAGAACAAAATTTCTTCATCACAAAAAGTTCTCTTGCCAGGCGTGGTGGCGCACGCTTGTAATCCCATCATTCGGGAGGCTGAGACTGGAGGATCCGGGTCCGCGGCCAGCCTCTGCTACCTAGTAAGGCACTCTGCAACTTAGTGAGACTCGGTTTCAAAATAAAGAATAAAAAATAGGACTGGGGGTATAGCTCGGAGGTAGAATGCCCCTGAGTTCAACCCCCAGTACCGCAAAAAAAAAAAAAAAAAAAGTTCTCTTGTTCCACTTGGCAGTCACTCCACAGCTCTCTTATACCCAGGCAACTACTGATCTGCTTTGTGTCACTATAGATTTGCCTTTTCTAGATCTTTCTATAAAACATATCAGACAGTATATAATATCTTGTATTTATGTCTGACTTGTTATACATGGCATATACAATGTTTATGAAGTTCCTTCATGTTCTTGCATGTGTCAGTGTTCCCTTCCTCTTTACTGCTGTGTAGTATTCCATTGTATAGACATACTACAACTTGTTAATTCATTAATAAGTCATGGACATTTGGGGCTGTTTCTGCTTTAAGACTATTATGAATAGAACTGCTATATAAACTTTTTGGACAAGTCTTTGTGTAGGTGTGTTTTCCTTTCTCTTGGGTAAATACCTAGGAGGAGGATTGTTATGCCTTATGATAAGTACATGCCAACTTAGTGTGTGTATGTGGGGGGAGGGGGTGCGGGGGATTGAACCCAGGGGCATTCTACCTCTGAGCTACACCCCCAGTCCTATTTTATTTTTATTTTTTTATTTTTATTTGAAAATGAGTTGATGAGAGTCTCACTACTTTCTGAGGCTATCCTTGAACCCACTATCCTTCTGTCTCAGCCTCTCAAGTATGGGGGTTACAAGCATGGGCCAACAAGTCTGGCTGCATACCAACTTTATATGGACCTGTCAAATTGTTTTCCAAAGTGGATGTACCATTTTGCATTTTTATCACCAATGTCTGAGAACTCTGGTTTTTCCACATGTCAACAAAGTTTTTTAGTTATTCTAGTGGGTGTGTACTCATATTTCACTGTACTTATTTGTCATTGCAAATTTTCTCTAGCGAGTTGTTTTTTTAGACCTACCTCTCTTGTTTTGCTATGTGTTTGTCTTTTTACTATTATGGTTTAAAATTTCAATCTGTATCTTGAAAAAGCATTCTTTACCATATATATGTTCAGCAAGTGTTTTCTCCAAAGTGTGGTTTTTCTTTTTTTTCTTTTTGATGAGGGGGATCAAACCCAGAACCTTGCACATGCTAAGCACGTGCTCTACCTCTAAGCTACAAACCCAATCCCCTTTCCATATTTTAATGGTATTTTTATCAATAAATTTTTGTTTGATGAAGTCCAGTATATAAATATTTTTTTATTTTATGGTTAATTTACTTATATGTTTTAAGAAATATTCACCTATCAAAGGTGTCTAAGATTTTTCCTGTTTTCTTCTAGAAGTTCTATGGTTTTAGCTATTAAAATGAAGAAAATCCTCACTTGGACAGCAGGGATAAACCTGGAGGATGTTATGCCAAAGTGAACTAAGCGAGGCATATAGAGACCAATCATGCATGACCTTGTACTGGTTTCTGTCTGCGATCTATGTCAAGCTAATGTTTATTAGGGTGTGAGGTAAGGGGTTGAAGTTCATTTTTCTTCCCCAAATGAACGTACAGGTACTCTAGCAGCACTAATTGAAGACTATCCTGTCAACCTTAAGTTACACTGGCAACCTTCTCAAAAAGCATTTTATATAATCAATTAAAGCATTAGTAGAGTTCATTTCTTTCAGTTGGTCTATATGTATTTCCTTATTCCGAAACCACATTATCTTGATAACAGTAGTGTTTTGTGTATAGGTCTTTCAACTTAAATTTATTCCCACATATTTTACTTTTTTGATGCTATTGAAATGGGATTGTTTTCGTCATTTTGGGGGATAGTTTGTTGTTACTGTATGGAAACACTACAATTTTTGTATTTTGCTTTTTACCCAGAAGCTTTACTGGATTTGTTTATTAGTTCAATAATTTTTATGGTTGAGTCTGTAGAGTTTTTCTATGTAACCCCATATCATCTGCAAACAGAAATAAATTTACTTCTTTCTTTCTAGTTTGTATCTTTTCGTTTTTTATCTTGACCAATAGTTCTGGCAAAGACTTCCTCTGTATTGACTAGAGGTGGTAAATGTGGGCATTTTTGTCTTGTTCCCGTTCTTAGATAAAAGCTTTTCACTATTAAATAGGATGTTATCTGTGGGTTGTTATTTATGGCCTCTATTCTGTTGAGGTATAGTCCTTCTACACCTCATTTGTTTAATGTTTTTTACCATGAAAGATTGGTGAATCTTATCAAATCCTTTTTCTGAGTATATTGAGATAAATGAGATTAATATTCATTCTGTGAGTATGATGTATCACATTTATTAACTTGTATGTTGAACTCCCTTTACATCCCAGAGATAATCCCCCCACAGTTATTGTTTACGATCCTTTTAATGGGCTGTTGAAATCAGTATACTAGTGCTTTGTTGAGTTTTACATCTGTGTTCATCAAGATATTGGCCTGTAATTTTTTTCATCCAGTGTTCTTGTCAGATTTTGGTATCAGGATAAGGGTGACCTTGCAAAATGACTTTGTAAGTGTTCTCTATTTGAAAGAGTTTGAGAAAGACTGGCGTTAATTCTCTCAAATATTTAGGATTCATCAGTGAAGTCATCTGGCCCTGGACTTTCCTTTGTTGGGAGGCTTCTGATGCTGATTCAACCTCCTTACTTCTCGTTGTTCTGTTCCAATTTTCTGCTTCTTCATGATTTGGGTTTGGTAGATAATACGTCTAAAAACTTACCCACTTTTTCTAAGTTATCCAGTTGTTGATATGTAATTGTTCATAGATATCTCTTATGATCCTTTATGTTGCTGTGGTATCAATTGTAATGTTTCCTTTCTCATTTTTTATTATTTGAGTTTTCCTTCTTTTTTTCTTAATCTAGCTAAACACTTGTCCATTTTGATACTTTTTTAAAAATCCAGATATTCATTTCATTGGCCTTTCTATTATTCTCAATTTCATTGATTTTGGCTCTGATATTATTATTTCTTTCCTTCTTCCAACTTGTAGCTTAGTTTTTTTTTAATCCTATATCTTGAAGTGTAACATTTGTTTGCTTATTTGAGATTATTCTTCCTCTTTTTTGTTTTCATGTAGATACTTATTCTCATAAACTTCTCTCTTAGAATATCTTTGTTGCATCATATAAGTTTTTATATGTTGTGTGCTTCTTTTTATTTGTCTTAAGATTGTTTAGTTTCCCTTTTTTAATTTCTTATTTGACTCACTGGCTGTTCAAAAACATTTTGCTTAATTTCCATATATTCGTGAATTTTCCAAGATTCTTTCTGTTATCAATTTCTAATTTTATAACATTGTGGCCAGAAAATAAAGTTGATATGATCCCAGTTTTCTTATATTTGTTAAGACTTGTTTTATAACTCAATATATGATCTTTCTATAATAACATTGTGTGCATCTGAAGACAGCGTATATCCTGCTCCTATTAGTACAAATTTCCTGTATGAGTATTAGGTCTATTTACTTTAGAGTGTTGTTCAAGTCCACTGTTTTCTTCTTGATTTTCTCTCTGGAGCAGATTCCCAAGCTAATTTGGCTTACTGCTCCCTTTTCAGAAAAAAAAAAAAAAATTACTTAGCACCCCCCTGGAAATCTACTTTCTTAAAGCAAATAAACAGAAAGGAAAGATACAGTGACAAATCTGCTTTCTTTTTTGTTACAGTGCCCCCCAGGGGGCAGTATCACCCACTTTGTGACCCTATGCCAGATAATCTTTCTACTGCTGAAAATAGTGTATTAGAGTCTCCTATTAAAATTCTATTGGCGCCTATTTCTCCCTTTAGTTTTGTTAGCATTTGATTTATATATCCAGGATTGTTATTGTTATATCCACTCAATAAATTAACCCTTTTATCATTATTCAGTGACCAGCTCATCTCCTATGATGGGTTTTTATTTAAAATTTTTTTTATTGGATATAGATATAACTATCCTTGTTCTCTTTGGGCTAGCATTTGCAAGGAATGCCTTTTATTAATCTTCACTTTCAGGGTCTGGAGACTGGTCATAGGTATTGGCCTGGATTCTGGTGGTAGGAGATTTGCTTGGTGTGACGCAGGCCTGGATTCTGGGGCTGGCCATATACATTTTAAAATCAGCTTTTCTGTCTCTCCAAAAATAATTTTCAAAAGTTCTACTAATTTTTATAGGATTGCAATATATCTATCAATAAATTTGGTGAGAACTGCTATTTGAGCAATATTGAATCTTTCAATGTGTGAGCACAATACATTTTTTTTTTAACTTGGGGAATCTAATTTATCTCAACAACGATTTGTGGGTTTCATTGTTCAGGTCGTGTGCATCATTTAAGTTTATTCCTAAGTATTCTGAATGTTAGATGGTATTATAAATATTTTTAAAATTCAATGTCAGATTTATCAACATATATTTTTTGCAAAGTAGAAATATAATTGACTTGTTTATCAACCTCATATTCTGTGATCTTACTAAATTCACTTAGTAGTGCCATTAGATTTTTTCATAGAGTATTCTAATATAAGCATTTAAAGTTCTAAATTTCCCAGTAGTCACTGCTTCACCTCCATACCACAAATTTTGATTTGTTGCTTTATTTTCAATCAATTCAACATATTTAAAATTTTTTTCTCTGTCCTATGAGTCATTTTGCATTATAAAAATATATGGGAATTTCAAAGATTTTTCTTCATTTATTATTTTTCTTTTTTTAATTGGTGCATTGTAATCATACATCTTTGTTAGGTACAAGCTGATAAAGGCATACATGCACACATTTCTCATTTAACTCTTCCCCAATTCCCACCCCACTCCCCCACCCTCCCTCCTTCTCAAGCTCAGTTTAGTGATTGGCTTTGATATGTTCGTGAAAGTACATCATGTTATTATTATTTGTGTGTGTGTGTGTGGCACTGGGGATTGAATCCAGGGGCATTCTACCTCCAAGCTACACCCCTGCCCTATTTTATTTTTATTTAGAAACAGGGTCTCACTAGGTTGATGAGAGTCTCATTACTTGCTATGTCCGTCATTGAACCTGTGATCCTCCTGTATCAGTCTCCTAAGTACTGGGATTACAAGTGTGTGTCACCACGCCTAGCTTCACAGATATATTTATATTATATTATTGATTTCTAATTAAATTATCTCGTGATTAAAGAACAAAATTTTAGCCATTTAAAATTTGTTCAGACTTGTTTTATGGTCTAGCCTATAGCTTTTACTGATGAAAACCCTTGAGCAACTTGAAAAGAATATCAGTTGTTAGCTGGAGTTTTCTGTAGATATTAGTTGAGGGGCTTACAGAGTTTTAAAATCTTCTATACCTTTCTGACTGTCTACTTTTTCTAACAGTTGCATACAGAAAAGAAACAAAACCTTCAACAGGAATTTGTTGAATTGCTTATTTTTCTTTCCAATTCTGGTGTTTGCTTCATTTGTTTGGTGCTCTATAGTCAGATTCATTGATTTATATATATTTATAATTTGTACTTGGTTGACCATTTTATGTGTTATATTTTCATATGAATAAACAGACAACTATCTGCATTATTATTTTAATGGTAGATTAGTGTTCCATCGTATAAATATGCCATAATTTATTCATTCAATCTAAGATTATTAAACATTTTGGTCATTTCCAGCCTTTTGTCTACATTAAAACAATGGCATAAGGCACATCTTTATAGCTGCATCTTTGGACACATCTAATGATTTTCTTAGGATAAATTATTACAATGTTGGATATGCAACAGTTTTTTTGGAGTTATTTTTAAGGTATTTGATACATATAGCTAAAATGTCTTCAGAAAAAAATATGAAAGTTTAAGGTCTCAAAAGCAGTATATAAAAGTGTTCATTCCTACATACTAGGTAGGTATTATGTATTTTGTATTTGCCAATTTCATAGCAAAGAATCATGATCATACTAGAACTTATTGAATGTTTATTCTATCCCAGGTGTTATGCTAGGTACTTGATATGTTATTTCATTTAATTTTTATATAATCCTCTGAAATACATATCCCATTGTACAAATGAAAGTGAGACTTAAAGAAGTCAATAACATCTTTAAAGTCACAGATATTAAGAGTAGTATTATTTCCTGGTCTATCACTCTTTGCCTTGATTAATTTTACCATCAATGTTATGCTTAGGACTTCTCTAATATTATAATTTTACTTTTTTGTTTGTTTGCTTTTAATGTAATATCAGTGTTGAGGTACATATAATTTATCTATTTCAAGTGTGCGGATTCAGTAGTTTTTAGCATATTCACAGGGTTGTAAAACTATCACCATATTCAGTTTTAGAACATTTCTCCAATCCCCTAGACTATACTGCTGCCAATTTAGCTTTATTTCTATTTATTTGCACTGTATTTGTTTGGGTTTCAATTCTATGTCCTGATTAATGTAAAAACCTTTATATTTTCTGTGTTGAAAGGTAGTGCTGTCAGTCACCTTGTAGTTCTACCATGCTGCAGCAAACATATTTTATATATTTGTAAAATTTGGAGGGAGATAATTTAACATAGTCATTATACCTACAACCTTAAATATAGTCATAATTCTGCATTTAGTCTAAACACATTTAATCTTATAGATATAAGACATTAAATTGAATTCATGAAATATATTAACAAATTCAGGAAATATATAATAACTTATTTAATTTTCTTTAAATATACATGATGGTCATAAACTTTCTATTGGCTTTTAGCTATTAAAAAGGTACTTTACTGGTTAGTTGGGTCATATTTAAAAATTAGAGAAAAGAAAAGTGGAGACAGAGAGAGAAATCCTCATATCCTTGCAATAATCAAAACATGTGTTTAAAATAATGGTAATAGATAGTTTGCATTTGCATGATAATTTATAGTTTGCAAATTTGGCCATTTCAATACAACATCTCAAATCAGTTTGGAAATAACATAGTCTTTCTGAATTTGTGTTTAAATGTTTGATCATTTTTCTAGAGTTATCTAAATAACTATGAGCATGATGTGTTCAGTCACTTCCTTTCCCATATAAGATTTTTCCACTCAAGAGAGCAAATTTCTTTTCAGTTTCCAAAGCCTAAATTGTACCCATCTCCCTCTAAGGATATATAATTAATTCACCAAAATAAGTCATAGATTCTATGAATATATTATTATGTCAAGATAACAAACGTGACATTTTCTTCCTAACTCCTATTATATGTCTGTTATGAATTGTGGCTTTACCTTGTGAAGCTTCTTTCCAAGATCCAGCCTTGCTATTGGATATCGCCAGCGTTGCAGCAGAAGAAAAATAGAAGATGCCATGCCACCTGCTAAATCTTAAAGCTTCTGCTTGAAAATGACACACTTCATTTTTGTTCCCATTCCATTGGGCAAAGCAGGTCACATGGCTCAGCCTGGAATCAGTGCAATGATAGGTATAGGAAAGAAGCAGAAACACAGTAGTACAGTAATAGAATCATATTAAGTTACATTACTGTCAAAATATTCACTGCTTCTCTAATTTCATTCAAGTTTTTCTCCTACTCCCTGAGGTACATATAATTAAACACAAACTAGATTCACAAATTGAATTATACATGATTTCTTTCTGTAAGTGCCTCCAAAGAATCATGTTGAGATTGAATTCTACTTCGAATCACACCTAGGACTGAGTTTGAAAGAATGAGGCCTGAGAAATGGTACCACTCGTGGGTGTGGAGCTAGAAGATGGATGACAAATCTCAGCTCAGAGTGCCAGGCGTTAAAGGAAAATAGATGGCACTCATGATAGGAAAATTCTAGGTGACAGTAAGAATGAGACCTTATATCACAGTTCAGTCAATAATATTGGAAGTTTCTGGCAAGTAAAAGTCCAATGGGAAGCCATAAATTGTAGATTAGGGTGGTCATGAAGTAAGAAATCCCAAGTCAGTTTCTTGGGAAGTCAAAGAGGTCATCAGGAAAGAATCCTCTAGTAGAACTTTCTTTGGACTAGAGTTAGAGTCCTTATTATTCTTTATATTACTTATATCATGTTAATAGCTACTTTAGGCATTTGATTTAGGATTCTCTAAATTCTCTTTGTCTTTACAACCTCATACATATTATAAAAAGAGAAGAAAGTAAGCAGAGGCTAAAGTGCAAGAGGAGAACTCTTGAAAAGATTCATGGAGTAAGGATGGTGGGTGAAATGAGAAGTATACCCAGGGCAGTCAGCCTGAAGATATTGCCCTGGAAATTCCCAGGGTTATTTAACAGAAATCAGAAACACAAACTATGACCTAAATCAGAAGTTAAACCAATGAGTATGAAGGGACAAGCTAAGTATACAAAGGCAAGGTGATAGATTGCTGAGAAAATCATAGAGCCTAGGTCTCTCTGACCTGAGTCAATTTTTCCTATGTTATCATTCTGCAAAAAGATGAGAACAGTAAATAACTAGTCCATGGCTTCTTATTCTATGTGGATATGAATGGATCAGATCACATTCATAGCTGTAAATATACAGGACTTCATGTCAGGAGCGAGGGAAGTTAGTATAATAGTATTATCACATCAGCCTTTGAGGATGTCTAACATCAACCTCTGGAACCTTTGAGTTCAGATATGGCAGGTGGTGCCCATATATGTTAAGAAGGAAGGTGTGTCAATGAAGTTGTGTGAGCTAAAAAGGAAAGGGAGGAATAGCTATTGTCTTAAAGGGCTGGATAGTCCTGTTAGGCTTTATACTCCAGCTGTTCGACCCTGCTACTGTAGTGGTGAAAACAGCCACAGATAATATGCAAACAAACAGGTTGTGGCTATGTTCCAATAAAACTTTATTTAAAAAAAACTATAGACTGATCCACAAGTGATAGTTTGATGATTCCTAGTCTAGAAAACCTACAATATTAACCCTAGAGAAGGCTTACATATTTAAGAAAACTAGAGACTATTTAGCTTGATAATTCATATTCATATCATTGACCAAACAGGAAGCCAGAATCTGAAAAAGACCTCTAGAGCCAGGCCTGTGTCATGGGGCCATGGATGACAGGAGGCTGTGGGTGCCTGCCTCGGAGGAGAATGTCCAGAGATGCACACAAAGAGCTTTGGGGCTAAGGCAAACTGTGCCAACCCCAGGCTGTGCCATTGTGAGCAAATGAAGAATTGTGGGGAAAACAATGTACCAAGAACCTCAGGAGCTCCATCACCTTACTTCTTCTGCAGGATTGTCATGTGGGTTCTGGCTCATATAGGCAGGAAAATCAACTTCTGTTTAATTAGTTATTATCAAGATGCTTTGTCCACTGCCCATGGAGTGGGTCTTAGTTCTAGACACTGCATATGTTACTTGTATAGACTATATAACCAAAGGATTTGCAAGTACTAAATAAGGAATAGGTTGCTTCTAATCAGCCAAAAATGGGTTTGGAGGTGGAGTGGAGGAGGAGGTGATATATTGTAATAGCCATATTAAACTGTGCTAAACTTAAAATAACGGGGAAAATATTTCCTTGAAGCTAATGGGAAAACTCAGTAACCAGACTTCTGAATCATGAATCTAAGTTGTCATCCAGCTGCACAGGCTTATAGAGAGAGGTCCTGTGCTGAGTTTTTCATTATAAAACACAGAGGCATTATTGGGGATAAATGAGCCAATGTGAATGAAATACCTGTAATTGCCAACCAGAAATTTCACGCCAAAAATCTTCTGAATCCCAGGTTGATGTGGAGTGGTTTTCCTAAAGTTCAAAAAGAATCTACTTTATTAGTGGAATGGGATACTTAGCCAGGCATATGTTTATAAACTTGGATCCTTCGGGTTTCCTCTAATATTGGAAACAGAAGGAAAGGGAAGTTCTTTGTTGAATTGTTTTTCTTGCGTACTTATTGTGTGCTTTTGTTTGGTATGCTAAAATAATAGCAGCAATGCTCTGCGATAGGGATGAGGAGAGCCCGCTCCTGCCCAGTCTCTGGTGGCCAAGCTGGGAGCCAGTGGACTGTGTCTGCCCAGGGTGGGTTACGTTTATCTAATTTATCTGTCCAGATGGCTTTGCCTTTCCCCTAATCTGTACAAAGGAACCATATAATCTAGCAATGGCTCTACCTCATAATCTAGTGGTGGTTCTATTGGAAGACTGGCCCCATCTTGAACTTGTTGGGGAGGGAGAAGGCTGAGGGCATCGTTGAGACTTTTCTAAGAAAACCTCCCAGGAATAGTCAGCAGGATCCAGAGTTAGGATCCAACCTGAACTCTGCACCCACTTTTCTCTTATCCCAAAGTCATTTATTCTGTAGAACTTTGCAGAATGCAGTCACATGATAGGAGGAGGCTGATTAAGCAAGTGTTTTATGGAAATCCCCTTGAATGGTAAAAGGAGGAGGAGCCTGCCATGCTTCAACAACCTTCATTCATTTCCTTTCTGTCGTATTTCCTTCCTTTGCTCCCTTCTTTAATGCTTTCTTCTGTCCTCTTTACCAATATCAGCTTAATTCTTAATGCTTTCTTCTGTCTTTCTGTACCAATATCAGCTTAATTCACATCATTTGGTTCTCTCCCTCTCCCCTCCTCTCATGCACTCAATGACCTTCTCTTTGCTTATGTGTGTGTCATGCTACTGTTTCAATAAAGCTTTGTTAATAACTTGAGGAAGTGTCAACTTATATGCTGAATTATATATATCCTGGTCATAATAAGCATAGTCATACATCTTCACCTTCCAAAAGTGATGAGTTCACTAATTGTGATAACAAGTACACAACAAATTTGTCCAAATGGGCAAACCATTTGCTTTATTGAGAGATTACAGTGCAGGAGGCACCAACTGGCCAGGGTAAAGAGAAGGGAAATGGATGGCCAGGCATGGTGGTGCACGCTTGTAATCCCAGTACTTGGGAGGCTAAGACAGGAGGATCACAAGTTTGAGGACAACCTCAGCTAGTAGTGAGACTATCATCAACCTAGTGAGACCCTGTTTGAAAATAAAAATAAAATAGCTCCTCAGACATAGAATTCTTCCAGGTTCAATCCCCAATTCCATGCACACACACACACACACACACACACACACACACACACACACACAAATTCAAGGATGAAGACTTTCATCTGCAACAATTGCTCTTAGTCACTTTAGGGTCTTTATCTCCTTCAAAACTTGCATGGATTTTATCCTCCACAGGACTATGTCTGCATATAACATTTTGCAGAGTTAAGGTATATACTCCAAGCGCCCCATGGATATGAGGGTAAAAATTCCTGGCTGGATGAATCTATAATGATTTATAACACAATATCTTAAGTAACATCTGTTTTTTAAAATAAATGCATTAGCAAAAAGGAGAAAATGCACCTTACCATGAAGTGATCTGTCACTTATTACCTTAATTGACTAAACAGCATCTCAAACAGTGGGCCAACCTGACATTATATGTCTCCTGATAATGATGCACTATAATAGGAAATGCATAATTGGTGAAGTATCCCAGCGAAAAATGTTCACCTTGCATCTGGACTTTAGACCTAATAGTAGATAGAATTTCAGGAAGTAAAGGAGCAAGATAGATGATATTTCACAAAACAATCAGACAAATTAAAAATTCTATGAGACAACTAGTTTAATCTCTTGAAAAACCCAAGATCTTTAAAAGGCAAACAAATAAAACAGCTGTTGGGGACTATTGCAGGTTAAAAGAGAGTATAGGGCTGTAACAACTAAATGCAATAGTGAACCTTGACTGGATTTCAACTCAAATAAACAAGCTATTGTAAAACAAGCAAACATTTGAACAAAAATCACGGAAAATTTAATATGAACTAGGTAGTACATGATATTAGCGAATTATTTTTCCTTAGTTGTGATCATTATCACAATGGTATTGTAGTGATGTAGGAGAATTCATGCCAAATAATTTAGAGGTTAACTGTTTTGATGTTGGAAACTTACTTTCAAAAAGTTCAGCAAAAAAAATACAATATATGCATATCTATATTAATATGTGGATACATATACATATACATATAAAGTATGGCATATATACTAAAATATTAAAACCTTAATGTTGCAGCCAGCATATTCTTTTAACTTTCCTATTTGAAATTTTCACAATAAAGATAGAAAAAGTTAATTCAATATAAATATTTTTAAAGAGATAGCCGCACAGTGTGTTATAGTTCTTAGTTAGGTTTTTAATCAACTTAAAGACTCCATTGTTGGAATAGCTGGTTATGAATCCTGCACAGAGCCCAGACTGAGTATTTTACAATAGGTCATCCTTGACTGAGGGAGGAATCAGTCAGTTCTCTTTGTGTTTCTCTCATTTATACCAGAGGCAAACGTGATTAAGACTACAACTTTAAAACTAAAAAGGCAACATCGCTTTGGGGGACTTTGTGTTTCAGAGGCTTAAACAACACATTCTGGCAAATGCTGAAGTTGAGTATTTTTTAAAAGGAAACATACTACAACTGCCCCTGGCCACCACTGCCACTGGCCTCTGATGCAATAAAAGGAGATACATAAAGTTAAGGAAATGTTAGCACCTGAGATCATATTTTCCAACTAGAATTTGTTGGGAAATAACAAAGTTGGACTTTGAAAATCACGGTTTTCCGGCAACCCAGCGCCTAATTAAATCAGCCTATATTATCTCATGTCCCATTCAGCGCTGTGCTATGTAATGGTGCAGATTACTGGGGATTGGCAGGGACTTACTGCACAGTATTAAATTGTATAGATAATGACTTTTGGCATTTTTGTTAGAAGGGACTGGTTTCAATATGCAATAAGGCAACATCGTCTTACTCTCAATGGTTAGTTCATCACCAACTTTTTCTTCTTTCTTTCTTTTTTTTTTTTTTTTTCAGCTCTGAAAATAGCTTACCAAAGATTTGTCATTTCCTGCCTGGAGAAAGTTCTGGAGTATTTGTGTTTTTATAAATATCAGATGTGTAATCTCAGACGTGAACTTCTTATAACTAGCCCCAAGGCATCATGAGCTGCAAGTTGCCACACGAAAATTAAAGGGGTCAAATTCAAAAGGGATGTGTGTCAAAAGTCTCTAAAAGGGCATGAGTTTAATGCACATCCCTCAGATAAACCTATGATTGCTGCAGAACCTGCCATCTGTCTTTCTCTGTTGGTTAGACTCCCAAATACCTTTTATAGCCCCCCAGTAGTGAATGGTGTCCCCAGGGCTCAATTGGAAGAAAAATATATTAAGTTGGCTCCTCTTAACTGAAGGGGAAGGGAGAGAAGTGTTTAAATGACTTACTATCTCTTGGGCTCTATTTACTCTGTTAAAAAATATTGTACCTAGTATTTCAGAAATGAGAACTCTTTGAACCTCAGTAAGAGTCTTTTGGGGGTCATTTGGTATACTTTTGGAGCAGGGGACTTGATGCTATTGTTTTATTGGCAGCATTTATCATTCAGTCCCACTTCCTATTTTACCTTTTTCTTTAACATGGGATGATAAAGTAGCATCATAAAAACAGACCTGCAGGTTTGAATTAGTCTCCATTCAACTAACCCATTGTTTCTCAATTGGAGGCTGTTACAAGCAGGAACAAAGTTTCTGTGCTGAGATATATTCCCAGCAGAGTTAAGAGACAGGAGAGAGAGAGAGAGAGAGAGTTAACAGCTAGGATGAGAGTGGTGACTAGGATAAAAAGTGAACTCTGTAGAGACTTCAGTTAAGATAAGGGCAGGGAGAGAGTAGCAACCACACAGAAGGTGTCCCAAGTACCAAAGGCTAGTGCAGTGCAAGGTCAAGATATATGACCCGTGAGTAGTATAGAAAATACAGAAACAGATGCTTCTTTACTTTTTTAGTCAAAAGATATGCCAGAAAGCAAAATCAGATGACAAAAAAAAAAAAGGAGGGAGAGAAGGGGAGGCTGCTTTGAATCCAGTAGCAAGAAACCATGGTGGAGCACAAGGCACTGAATTTTGACCTGGAGGCACAAAATCTAACCTAGGTTGGTCAGCTCAAAATATGTGATTAAAGATCAGAGTGTGGGTATGTGTGTTGGTGGTAAACAAGTGTTTCTTGATCATTTAGCCATTTGATCTTTAAGCTCACACTGTAAAGTGAAAACCCTCAGTATCCTGATTTCCCAAATGAAAAAGCAAAGAATAAGACTTGGAATCCACAGTCTTCTCAGTTCCATAATTAGTAAGCATCAGTCCAGGATGATGGAAACAGCTGCTTTTACTGCTAAGCAACATATTTGTTTACCTTATTTAGCCCTCATAATAACTGTATGATGTAAGTATTATTATTATTGCCATTTTATAGGTGAAGAAACTGAGGCTTAGCAGAGTTAGGTAAGTTTCATGAAATCCTAAGCTGATGAGAGTGAGATCCAGAATTACAACCCAGAAGTCCGAATCCAGAGCCTAGCCTCCGAGCTGCAGTACTATTCTGCAGCTTTATGTAGTTTTTACTGTATAACTCTGAACTTTTCTTCCTTAAATATCTAGCTATATTTTCTCCTTTGGTAGAAAAAAAATGAATCTTTGAAAAGTGTTTGATATTTTATGTTTAAAATTAGGTTTTAAGTGAATACGTGAAGCAACCACTGTCATCAGTTGGAGTGGCAATTAATGTTGTTGAACGAAGGAATTAATTGTATTTATTAATGCTTAGGATGGGACTCGGGACTCTCTGGGCTCCACAGGTGAGAAGAGGGATAGGGAATGGGCTTGCTTCTGACTCCTGCCATATCCTTGCCTTCCTGGGGAAGACAAGTCATAGGACAGGGGCACTCTTAAGAGCTCATACCTGCAGATCATAGCTTACCTTGAGATTGGTGTGATGCCACAACTGCCACACCTTGCAGTCTGGGTGTGTACATATTCAAGTGTTACTAGATGCCTGCAAGTGGCAAAACAGGTCTGTGGGCCTCGAGCCAGTCAGTAAGAGAGAGTAACAGAAATCAGGAACCTATGAAATGAAAGAGATCCACATGGAAGGACACCATCTGATGAAACTTCAAAATACCAGGAAAATCAAAGCAGTCCTAAAGTATTTCAGAGAACTGTGAATTAGAATAAAATGCTTTCTCAATCGCAACATTACAAAGATGGTAAAATAATGTTTTCAAAATTCTTTTGTGTGTATATGTGTGTGGGAGGGGGGGTTGTGTGTATGTGTGAAACTGGGGATTGAACCCAGGGGCATTCTATCTCTGAGTACAGCCCGAGCACTATTTTTTTTTTATTTTGAAACAAGGTCTTGCTAGATTAATGAGAGTCTCACTACTTGCTGAGGCTCTCCTTGAACCTGCCATCCTCCTGTGTCAGTCTCCCAAGTGCTGGGATTACAAGCATGTGGCACCACACCCGGCTATGTTTTCAAAATTCTAAGTGAAAACTATTTCTAAGGAACCTATTGGTAGATATACACCACAGGAACAACTGGGGAGTAAAACAAGATGCAGAACCTAGTGAACAGGTGACCCAACACAGGAGAAAGGCAAGGGACAGTCGCAGTGGGACAACTGAGTACACCACCAGCCCAGGCTGGAACAGAAACGCACAGGGCTCCAGACAGAAGTTTACGAAGAAATTAAACATGATTTAGTTTGGGGCCATGTAAGAAAGTTTATTGCATTTTACAGATGTTTGGGAAGAATTGGCTGTCCCCCCCCCAAAAAAAACCCAACATTAATCAACCAAAACTATTGAACAATTATTTGAGAGGAAGATAAAATGTTAGAGAAAAAGGTAATTAAGTCACTAAACTCCATAGCAAATATATTTACATAATCATAATAATGAAGTACTGAATAGGAATTCAGGAAAAAATTATGTTATCAGCCCAGGACACTTTTTTTTTTTTCGGTACTGGGGATTGAACTCAGGGGCATTCTACCTCCGAGCTAAACCCCCAGCCCTATTTTTTATTCTTTATTTTGAAACCGAGTCTCACTAAGTTGCGGAGTGCCTCACTAGGTAGCTGAGGCTGGCCGCGAACCCAGATTCTCTGGTCTCAGCCTCCCGAATGCTGGGATTACAAGCGTGTGCCACCACGCCCGGCTCCCAGGACACTTTTAATTATAAGGTGCACCATTATTTTAAATACCGGTAAGAATTTTTTTTTAAAAAAGCATGACATACATTCATTATAAAACATATATGGATTTCACAGACATTGAAATATATAAAACAACACTTCTTAGAATCGATGAAATATAGCTTATTCAAAAGATGAGAATGTAGGAGTGTAAAAGAGCTAAAATCCTCACCAAACATAATAAGAAACCAATAAATATTGCCTTAATTTGATTAAAAAAGAGGTTACAGAAAACAGAACAAATATCAGAAAAAATGCTTTAAAAAAAAGAAAAGAAAAAGTAGTTACCTCATAGGTGGTGGGGTAGGAAAATGAAGGAAAAACTTACCTAGAGTCTGTTGTCTTTGGTTTAAATTATTGAATGCTTTTTGTCCTTCTAAATAACGTACAAACGTTATTGTGATTAAATTAAATTATTTAAAGTTTAACTGCTTCTTAGTCCGTATATCCTGTTTTATGTAATTGGTAAGCCTCCTAAACATCAGACACATGATCATGGAGGCCTCAGAGTCTATTGCAAAGGGGGAAAAAATGGAAGAATTTAATTCATTTCCAGAATAGTCAAAGCCAGCCATCTTTAAGATTCAGTTAAAGTTTGTCTGAGGTCTGATATGATGTGACCTCTCCCTTTTCTGAGTTTCTGTTTCACTTTGTCCATTCCAGCACTTTTCCATGCCAGAGGGGCGGATGGAATTTAAGGAAAGGGAAAGTAGATTTATCAGGTCTCCTGAGAAACATTTTCAGATTGTAATTATATCTCATTGAGATACTATTACTTTTCCAAGAGTATATTCTCTGCACCCCCTCAAGCCCACCCCAGCAAAGCCCTGCTGTCTAGAGGCACTGCCTCTATTATTGAAGAAAGTATACCATACTCTTTAGGATGTTGGGGCAGGAAACACTGAAAGCTATTCCAAACCACTTAGTCTTTCATTGTAAGTGTTCCCTATTTAGACATATAAACAGAAAATTTCTCTCTTTTCTCCATATGTTTAAGTCTCGCCTCTTCAACAACGCTATGAGGTATATTGAGGGCTCAGATTCATAATGTTCTGGTGCCAAGCAGAGTGCTAGGCATATCGCAGATTGGCTTTAAATATTTGCTACTTGATTTTACTAGGATTTACTAGGATTTGTTTTTGTTTTTTTTTTCTTTTTGGCTTCAGACTGATAAGAGTTAGCTATATATATGATAGCCCAATAACAATTTACTTATATTGTTTTTTAGTACCATTGTATCAAGTTTCTTACCATACTTAATGATTTCTTAGTTTTATAGGCATCCTTTAAATCCCATACTTGGAAGGTTTATAATGAGAAAATGTTCCCTGAGTGTTTTAGTCAGCAATCTCACTGCTATGACCCTAAATACTTGACTACCACAACCTAGAGGATGGAAGACTTATTTGCTCCCAGTTGTGGAGGTTTCAGCCCACAGTAGGCCAGGTCATGACTGTGGAACTCAGGGGAAGGTGGCAGGAAGCAGAGCGAGAGGGGGCAGGGGTGAGGGACATTTATAATCCCCAAGGCCACACCTCCAATGATCTACCTCCTCCAGCCACCCTACCTGCCCACATCACTATCCAGTAATTCCATCAGTAGGTTTATCTGCTGATGAGATTAGAAACCTCATGATTCAATTATATCAACTTTGCCAGTACATGAGCTCTTCCAAGTGACATTCTGTATCCAAACCATAACACTGAAATGAGGCAATTTAACATTTAAATTTAAGATCTTACCAAAGATTTTTATATTTTGCTTCTCATTCTTATGATTGCATGGATGCTATAATATGTTGAAGAGATAGGTTCAAGGGAATGAGATGTCTATCTCATAAAAGAAAGTGCAATCAAAAAGGATGATTTTTAGAAACTCACAAGTTTGCCTCTTAACATTTATCAACTATCTCCAGATGATTAAAAAGGATAGAGTATGGAAAATGTCTAGCATTGTCTAGGTAGTCCGTAGGCACTTAATAAAAGAAAATAATGAAATAGGTGCTGAATATCAGGCTTGACATTTAAAGGAATCAGGAAACCATTAAGGAGTGTTCATGTACCAAAGTAAAAAGGTGAAGATATATAGCCATTATCATTTTGTTTTAAAGAGTTGTCAAGTTTTCTTGTTAGATTGCTCCACTTAGAGATGCTTCTCCAAACTTTCACTCCTCGAGGAGGCACAGGCTCTCCAGCCTCAGCAGGGAATGGCCTAGGCCTTCTGTCCTTAACAAGCCCCCTCACAACTTCCTCAGTTTGGGATGCTCGCAATAGGTGAAGAGCCTTGGCTGGTCCATTTTGCAGCACATGCAGTGGTGGTCCCTTGTGTTCAGCTCAGCCCCACAGCCACAGGCAGGTTTCTTAAGCTACAAAGAAGGTCATCAGAATTCTCATGCGTGGCTTTTGTGCTAATGCGCCTCTCCACAGTTGCTGAAATATCCAACTGAGAGAACATGAGAGCCCTTGGGAAAAAAGGACAAGGGTCAGGGTAGAAGAGAAGGCTTAGGAAAGGCAGTCCTGAGTGTGTGGAATTGCTGGCTCTGCTGAAACAGAGAATGAAAGACAGTACTGTCTAATGAAGATAAAGGTAACTTTTCCATGGCCATTAATGGATTTAGCAGCAAGACTTTACTTTTTAATTGTGATGGAGTCCATTTGTAGTTTTGACCTGGGCTTGGACTACCCTGCTGTCCTCTCCTGCCCCCTGCTAAGCTGTCTTCCTATCTTCCTGCAGCCTTTCAGCTCTTCCTTACTCTGTGGGGCCTTCTCAGGTAGAGTGCAGGGAGGTGACAGCTCCCTTCCCTCAACTCTCTACCCTTTTAGACAGTTACATTGCCTCGCACCAATAAAATGCATTTAACCTTGGCCTGTGGGGAATGTAAATCTTTCAGGGCCTATTTATGTATCAGTTTAATATTTCTATTTTCATGTCCAAATGTCCTCTATGTGTGTGTCGTAAAACAGTGGGTTTTCAAACATTTTTTTCTCTTACAAAACACTTTGCTCAAGTTCATTCTCATTGGGACTCCATTTGTTTGTAAAGCAACAGAAACCTGGGTTCTTTGAAGTGATGTGGGAGGAAGGGGGTCTGGAGCCTAGCCCAATTCTTCCCTGACCCCTACCCCCAGCAGGCCCTGAGGGACCTCATGGAGCCAAGTTTTGAAAAAGCTACCTTTTAAAAAAGAGAATTTTGCGAGCTCCCGGACACTGGAAATGTATATTTCCTCTGTAATATGCCCAGAATTGTTTATCATGTGATATTAGAAGACCAAAACCTCAGTTGAAATTTGAAATAGCTAGTCACATTCCTAATGAGTACAGACTCAAATCTATCTTATGCTTTTAGAGAAATTAAAAATTTTCTTAAAGCCACAATTTTAAAAACAATAAGCAGATTGTCTACCTACAATTCCAAGAACAAACTGCTTCCAAACACAGTTGATTCTATTAATATTGACAAGCTTGGTAACAAGAAGGCCTGAATGGCTTTTTGTGTTTGTTTTGTTTGAGGGTTAGAATTTCAATATGCTAATGATAATTTTTTTCTTCCCTAATGATTCCAAAAATTTTCATCTCAGTTATTTGTACAGATTTAGTGAGGCAGTAGCCCAGCTATGTTCTTGAAGATGACTCTTGGCTAAAAGCCTAGTGACAAGATAGAAGAACAAGGTTTTCTTCATAGGCCCCTCCCCTCTGAGGCAAACAAAGGAGGGTCTCTCTCGGCAGCTAAAAACCACAATATAAGGCAGCTAAATCCAGCAAGATGGCGCCACCCAATCCCAACGGAGTGGAGCCCAAAATGGTACAACCCAGTCCCAGCCAAATGGAGGCTAATACAGGAAATCTAGCTCAGGAAGCAGAAATGAAACCTGACCTGAGCCCCCGTATTGGTACCCATGTCTATTATTGATTCAATCAAAATCTGGCTCTCTGAGGTTATATAATCTGTATGATGGCGCCACTGGGGGCTCAGATCTGGAGATTGGCTCACTGGGCCTTAACTAGTAAATAAAGAGACCTGCTTTATCCTACTCCAACTTCTATCTTGTTCTTCAAAGACCAAGCTTCTGGCAACATTTGTAATATTCCCTAATTTGTATATGCATTATTTCAAAAATAACTTTTTCATGAGTATAAATTAGTGAAGCTTTGCTGCATATTATACTTACTTATTTATTTTGCAGTGCTAAGGGTTGAACCCAGTGCCTCCCACACCCTAGGAAAGTGCTCTACCCCTGTGCTGCCTCCCCACCTCTACATATTACTTTTTGAAGAAAATTTTAGAAATTTTTTTTTTATCCTGAGAAAAATATATAGTTTAAAAAGTATAACCTTCCAGAATGGCATGGCTTTACTGTCTTCTTTCCAAGATAGTAGAATCAACCAGCCCAGGCCAGTGTTGACCGATGCAGATTAACCATGTGCATGAGGTCACAAGTGTGATTGCTAACACAGTGCCTGAAAGCAGGAGAGCAAACCTGGCTCCACTGTACTTATTCAGCATAGATCCATGTGTGCCCTTGTGCCCTCAGTGCTTGCCACGAATGAATGGGGAATCCTAGTGGGACTTCGTGCTGGAATCACTTGTTGATTCACTAACCATGTGTTTCCCAAGCAGGAGCCAGCAAGCCCTGAAGGTACCCTATTGACAATGAAGTGGTACCCACCTTCAGGACCCTCACTCTAGTGATAAAGATTGAAACAGGAGCACGCACAATAAATACATGTACAAAACAGCATTGCAGGGATGTAGTAGAGAGCTCTCTCTGCCTACAGTGGTCTAGTGCTGTAGCCTAAAGACTGAGAAGGTGTTTGCCACGTGGACAAGTGAGCAGTGAAGTACATCAAAGGGACAGAAGGTGGAAAGGCACAGAGATTTACCTATTTACTGAATACCTATGATATGCTGTTCTGTATGCTAGGGATAGAAAGCAACTAAAACAAAGTCCAAATTCCCATAAAACATCCATCCTAGTAGATGATGCAATGTTCAGATAAGGAAAAATCATTGAATGTAAATGGAAAGAAGAGGTAAAGATGAGGCTGGGGATACAGGTTAGTCTTCATCTGAAGGCACCTGAGTGACAAGCTTAGGAATTGGAACTTTATCCTGCAAGATGGCTCTCCTCTTAGAGTGTTGACCAGTTTATCCTCTGGAGGGCAGGACTGATGATGACTCCTTATGGATGAAATTAAAACCACATGCTGTATGTAAAAGCTCAACAGTATTCATCCTGGCATTTGCTTAAGCAAAAGTCCCTGAGCTAATTTCATGTCCTCTGCTGTGTGGGTATTAAAATGCCACACCATGGCATGTAAGAAGATGTAAAGAGGAGAGCAATTAAAGTGAGGGCAAGAGTTACAGTAAATGGCTGCAAAGTGGTGCACTGGCCTTGGACTTGAACCTGAGTTCCCGTTGCCTGCCAGTGCCCTGGGGTGTGCACATGACTTCACCTGAGGCAGTCAGATGGAGAACAGCAAATGCTGTGCCAAGATGTTCCCACTGGGCACTTTAAATGTTCCCAGAGCAACACCAGGCTTCTGTGCGAAGCCTGGAAATGTGTCATCTGGAAGCCAATTTTTCACCCTCAGTTTGTAAACAGGGTTCAAACCTGTTGACTCTGGTCCGCCGCCACTCCAGACTCTCCCACTGTCTTGCAGTTTCTTGAGCCACAAGGATGATTGATTTTTTTATGGCAGTCATTCTCACAGCTCAAACTATAACAGAAGGAGGGTTTTTAATATTATGTATATGACTGATGTGCTGTTTCTGGCCAACAGCCACCAAAATGTGCACATTTGCTCTTTAGAGTACTAATAAGGGCACTGACTCATTCATGCTGCCTTTATTAAAGGCCTGGATTAAAAGAATAATCTGTAGATATCATGAAGTTCTTATCTTATACAGATCAAAACTTATTTCATTTTTATTGGTGTATTATAATAATGCATGATGATAGTATTTGTTATATACTTCTACATGCACATAATATAATTTTGTCAGTTTCATTCCCTATTACCTTCCCTTTCCCTCTATTCCTCCTCCCTCCTGATCCCCTTCCTACTAAACTGATTTCACTTCTCCCATTTTTTTCTTTCTAGCTTCTACATGTAAGAGGAAACACATGACCCTTGACTTTTTGAGTCTGGCTTATCTAACTTAGCATTCTGTTCTACAGTTCTATCCATTTTCCTGGAAATGACAAATTCCATTCTTCTTCATGACTGAGTAAAACTCCATTATGTATATACCACATTTTCTTTGTCCAGTCATTTATTGACAGATACCTAGGCTGGTTCCATAACTTGGCTATTGAGAATTGCTGCTGCTATAGACATAGGCATCCATGTATGGCTATAGGATGCTGAAATACTGAGGAGTGGTACAATTGGGCCATATCATATGGTGATTCCATTGCTGCTCTTTTGAGGAAATTCCATGCTGATTTCCATAGAGATTACACTAGTTTACAACCTCAACAAGAGTGTAGAGGTGGTCCTTTCCCCCTACATCCTCACCATCATTTATTATTATTTGTATTTTTGATTACTGACCCTGTAACTGGAGTGAGATAAAATCTCAGTGTAATTTTCATTTGCATTTTCTTTTTTTTTCTTTGCATTTTCTGATAGCTAAAGACCTTAAACATTTTTTCCATATATTTGTAGGTCATTTGTAATTCTTCTTTTGAGAAGTATCTGTTTAGTTCATTTTCCCATTATTGATTGGACTATTTGCTTTTTATTGGTGGTAAAATTTTTTAGTTCTTTATATATTCTGGACATTAATTCTGTCAGAAAGAGTTTCTGGCAAAGATTTTCTTCCATTCTATAGGCTCTCTTCATGATCTTATTGTGTTCTTTCCAATATTGAAGGTTTTTAATTTGATGCCATCTCCTTTATTAATTCTTGGCTTTATTTCCTAAATTTTAAGAGTCTTCTTGAGCCAGGAGTGGTGGCGCACACTTGTAATCCCAGTACTTGGGAGGCTGAGACTGGAGGATCTGGGTTTGTGGTCAGCCTCAGCTGCTTAGTGAGGCACTCCGCAACTTAGTGAGACCCTATTTCAAAATAAAGAATAAAAATAGGGCTAGGGGTGTAGCTCTAGCCCCTGGTTCCATCTCCAGTACCGCAAAAAAAAAAAAAAAGAGTCTATTGAGGAAGTCATTTCCTTTGCCTATATGTTGGAGTGTTGACCCTATGCTTTCTTCTAGTAGTTGCAAAGTTTCTTGTTTAGTTCATAGGTCTTTGATATACTGTGAGTTGACTTTTATGTAGGTGAGAAATAGATATCTACCTTTTTTCCAACATATGATTTTGGTACCTTTGTCAAGGATCAGGAAACTATATCTGTGTAATTTTGTCTTTGTGTCTTCTATTCCACTGGTCTATGTGTCTTTTTATGATAGAACTATACTGCTTTTGTTACTATAGAACTATAGTATAATTTAAAATTGGGTATTTTGATGCTTCCAGCATTTATTTTTTTGCTTTGAGTTGCTTTAGCTATTCTTGGTATTTTATTCTTGCATATGCATTTTAGGCTGTTTTTTCCTAGTTTTGTGAAGAATATCATGGTATTTTGATAGGGATTGTACTGAATATGTAGATCATTTTTTGTAATATGGCCATTTTAACATTAATTCTGCCTATCCATGAACATGTGAGGTATTTCTATCTTCTAGTGTCTTCAATTTCTTTTATCAGTGTTCTGTAATTTTCATTGTATAGGTCTTTCACTTCCTTGGTTAGAATTATTCTTAGGTGTTTTTTAAAGGATATCATCAATGAATTTTTTCTGATTTCTTTTTCAGCAAATTCATTATTGTTATATAGAGAAGCTATTGCTTTTTATATATTGATTTTGTATACTACTATTTGCTGAATTTGTTTATTAGCTCTAGAAGTCTTCTGGTGGAGCTGTGTGGATCTTCTAAGTACAGGATCATATCATCTGTAAACAGTGATAATTTGAATTCTTCTTTTACAATTTGTATCTCTTTATTTTCCTCCTCCTGCTTAATTTCTCTGCTAAAATTTCAAGTACTTTATTAAATAGGAGTGGTGAGAGTGGACCTTTTTTTGTTTCTAATGTTAAAGGAAATGCTCTCAGTTTTTCCCCATTATGTGTAATGTTGGCTTTGGGTTTGTCATATGTAGCCTTTATGATGTTGAAGTAAGTTCTTTCTGTCCCTTGTTTCTTCCATGTTTTTATCATGAATGTGTACTGAATTTAAGCGAAAGCTTCTTCTAATCTATTGAGATGATTATGTAATTTTTGTTTTTAATTCTATTTATGTGGTGAACTACATTTATTGATATGCAGGTGTTGAACCATCCTTGCATTCCTGGAATGAAACCAACATTATCATGATAAAAAAACATTCTTAATGTGTTGGTAAGTATGATTTGCTAATATATATTATATATTTTTACATCTGGTCCATGAGAGACATTGGTCTGTAGTTTTCTTTCTTTGATTTTTCCTTATCTGGTTTAGGTATCAGGCATCCTCTTCTATTTGATGGAATAATCTGAGGAACTTTGGCATTAGTTCTAATTTAAAGGTCTGGTAGAATTTAGCTAAGAATCCACCTGGTCCTGGGCTTTTCTTTGTTGGAGGGCTTTTTTTTTTTTTATTGCCTCAATTGAATTGCTTTTAATTGTTGGACTATTTAGATTTTCTATATCATCTTGTTTTAGTTTTGGTAGTTTGTGTGTATCTAGAAATTTATTCATTTTTCTAAATTTTCCAATTTATTGGGGTATAAGTTTTCCAAGTAATCCCTAATGACTCTCTTAATTTCTGTGATGCTTGTGGTTATATTTCCATTTTCATCTCTAATTTTATTAATCTAGATTTTCTCTTTCTCTATGTTGTTTTGGTTAAGGGTCTACCAATCTTCCTTAGTTTTTTACAGGCCAACTCTTCATTACATTCATGCTTTGAATTATTTTAATTCTCTACTTCATTAATTTAGGCTCTGATCTTATTTATTTTTTTATTTACTTCTATTGGCTTTGAAATTTACTCTTATTTTTCTAGGACCTTGAGATACCTCATTATATTACTTATTTGGCATGCTTCCTTTTTTTTTTTTTAATGAAGGTACATAGACCTATAAACTTTCTATTAGAACTGTCTTCATAGTGTCCCAGAGAGTCTGATATGTTGTATATCATCATTTGATTCTAAGATTTTTTTTATTTATTTTCTGATTTCTTCTATTCATTCATTCATCATTCAAAGGTATACTGTCCAATATCCATGTATTTATAGTTTCTAAAGACTTTCTTACTGTTGATTTCTAAATTCATTTCATTCTGGTCTGATAAATCACAAATAATTATATGAAATTTTTTATTTGCTAAGACTTGCTTTGTGACCTAAAAATTTGATCTATTTTGGAAAAGATCCCATGAGCTGTTGTCAGATAACATATTCTTTAAATGTCTGTTAGGTCCATTTCATTTAAATATTTTTAGGTCTGAAGAATCTCTGCTGTTTGTGAGAAAGTTATGTTGAAATCATCCTGTATTATTATACTGGGTGGGGGATCCTAGCTAAATCATTAAATAAAATAGTTTTGGTTTTATGTAAGTAGGTACACACATATTTGGGACATAATCATTTGGTATTGCTATATCTTCTTAGATTGTTCCCTTTACCACTATGAAGTGACTGTCTTTGTCTCTTCTAATGAATTCTGATTTGAAGTATGCTTTGTCATGTAGGAAAGGGCTACTCCTACTTGGTTTTTGGCTTCATTTGCATGAAATATCTTTATCCATCCTTTTACTTTTAACCTGTGGCTGTCTCTTCCTGTAAGATGACTCTCTTGCAAATAACACATAAGTGGGTCTTGTTTTTTATTCTATTCTGCCAGTCTATGTTTTTTAATTGGAGAGTTGAGACTATTTACATTTGGTGTGAATATAAAGAGATGTGTATTAGTTCTTGCCATTTTGATTTATTTCTAAGGTTTAATTTTGTCCTTTTTCTCATTTGCTTAGCTACTCTTCTAATGAGGTTCACTCATTCACAAGTTCTGAATTTTGTTTTTAATTTCTTCTGGGTGTAGTATTTCCTTAAGTATTTTATGTAGTGCCAATTAGTAGTCATAAAATTCTTTTAGTTTCTGCTTATCTTGAAAAGTTTTTATTTCTCCTTTGATTCTGAGGGATAGATTTCCTAGATATAGCAATCATGGTTAGCAGTTCTTGGATTTTAGAATTTGTGCTAAGGAGTTAAAGGTAATTGGATTACCCTTAAATGTGACCTGACACATTTCTCTTGAGGCTTTTAGACTCCTATCCATACTTGCATATTTGGCATTTTAAATACAATGCATCATGGGGAGGTTCTTTTTTATCTTATCTATTTGTTCTTTTTTTATCTTATTTATGCCTCCTGAATATGGATGTCCTTTTCATTCCCAAGGAAAATTCACTCTTATTATTCCTCTGAACAGGTTATCCAGGCCATTATTCTATATCTCAGATTCCTCTTTGAGTCCAGTGATTCCTAAATTTGGTCTCTTAGTATTGTCCCATTATTCTTGTACATTTTAATTCTGGTTACTTCTTTTCTTTAATACTGTCTGAATATTCAAGGCTAGTCACTTTGTCTTCCAGTTCTGAGATTGTCTTCTACATGATCTATTCTGTTGGAGAGATATTCGGCCAATTTTATTTGGTTTAATGTACCTTTATTTTCCAAGATTTCTCCTGGGTCCTTTTTTAATATCTCTATTTTTATTTAATTTCTCACTAATATCTTATACTGGCTTCCTTCATCCAGTTGTTTTTTCTGTGTTCTCTTGGAATTCAAGGATTCTCTAAAATAATCATTGTTTTTAATTATTTATCTTGTATTTCATCCATTTTGATATCCTTGGAGTCAATGGCAGGTGAATTATGAACCTTAGGATCTGTCGTGTTATCTTGTGTTTTTATATTATTTATACTTCTGTGTTGATATTTGTGCATCTATTGGGATGAGAATTTCCCTTTCAATAATTTTTACATGCTTTATTTATTTTAAATGGCCTCAGCCTACTGATGTTTGGAATTAATTAAACATAAGATAATCTATATTTAATCATTCTGCTACTAATAATCTTACTACTTTGAGCTATAAGAATAATATTTCTCCAACTTTAAGACCAAAGAAAAAGAAAGGAAGTTTCCCATTCTAGTCATGGCTGAGTCTTCCCCAAATAACTATATAAGCACACAACAAAGTAAAATTTTAAAGACAGTGAAAAAGTTGACCACAACTGGAAAGGAGTTGACTCTTGCTGAGACCCAGGTTTATATATCTTACACAGAACAACTAGTGAAATGACAGTTGAGTTCTCACCAGAATGGAGGCTGTAGTTGGCAGAATAGTATGTCCCTACCCTCAGATGTACATGAATCACCTGAACCTGTGAATATAGAAAAAGGGACTTGGCAGATGTGATTAAGGATATGGGCCGGGGTAAGGGAGACTATCCTGGAAGGTCTAGGTTTTCTTCTGTATATATGTGTGTGTGGTGCTGGAGATGGAACCCAGGGCCTTATGCATGCTAGCCCAGAACTCTACCACTGAGACACACTCTCAACCTTAGGTTGTCCTAATTTAATCATGAGTTCTTAAAAGCAGAGAAGCTTCTCCAGCTGGAGTCAGAGAAGTATAAGAGAAGAAGAGGCAGGAGAAATGTGAAGTATGAGAGGACTTGAGCTAGTGTTGCTGACATTGAAAGCAGAGGAAAGGTCCACCAGCTAAGAATTGTCATTATTTGACGGCCATCAAGAAAACAGGGAATTTTATCCTACAACTGCCAGGGACTTAATTTTGTCAACAGCCTAAATGAACAAAGGAGCAGATTCCCCCCTAAAGCCTCCAAAGTGAGTCAATCCCTGCCAATGCCTTGACTGTGGGCTTATGCTAAGAAAAAGATCAGCTAATCCATGCTTCACCTGAACTTCTGACCTAAGAACTGTGAGATAATAAATGTATGTTGTTTTAAGCCACTAAGTTTGTGGTAATTTGTTATGGAAGCATTAGAAACCTGATATAGAAGGCAATGTGTCAATATCTTTAAAGTTTTGAAAGAAAAACTACTTCTTTCACATGTAGTTCAGTATCCAACAAAAACATCCTTCATAAATGAAAGTGAAATAAACACATTTTCAGATAAATGAAAGCTGAGAGAATTTGATGCCAGCAGACCTACTGTATAAGAATCGCTGAAAGATGCTCTTCAAGAAGAAGGGAAATGACCACAACTGGAATTTCAGATCTCGAGGAAGAAATGAAGAACTTCAGAAATGGTAAATAAACAGGCAAATAAAAAAGACTGTCTTCTTAATTTCTTTAAAAGGTAACTGATTTTTAATATAAAACCCCAACATCACATTATGAGGTTTATAAGTAGGTGGGAAATATATAAAATCATTAACACAAAGGGTGAGAGAGGTTAAGGGAATTGTATACTTGCAAAATACTTACATTGCTGATGCTGTAGTATGATATGATTGTAAATTGACTGAAAAATGCATATGTATAGTAATCTCTAGAGCTATACAAAAATATATAGCTAAAAAGCATTTAGTGAAATTAAAATAGAATACTAAAAATTTGTATCCAAAAGAAGGCAGGAAGAGGAGATCAGAATGTTAAAAAGAGATGGAAAATATAGGAAAGAAATAGCATAATAATAGATATAAATGATACTATATGAATGATTAGATTAAAAATACCTAACAAAGATGTATGATTATAATGCACCAATTAAAAAAATAAAATTTAAAAAATTAATTGATTAAATAAATTAAAAAGTAACACAAAATCTTATGTTATCTATAAGAGACACACTTAAAATATAAAGCCAGAGATAAGTTTTAAGTAAAAGGATAGAAAGAGATACATCATATAAACGTAAGAACAAGAATTTTTCAAAACTGAGAATTTTGTAGTGACTATTAATCTCCTACAATAGACTTCCAAACAAGAAGTATCACCAGAGACAAATAAGGATATTTCATGATGATAAAAAAAATGCATAAAAAGACAAAGGTATTGTAAATGTGTATGAACCTAATTACAAAGCTTAATACATGGAAGAAACACTGTCATACTAAAGGGAGAAATAGATAAATCTACAAACATGGTTAAAGATTTTTAAAAAGTTCTCTCTTAGCAACTGGCAGAAACAATCAGGAAGAATAATCAGTAGGGATATGTACTATTTGCTCAACACTATCAAACACTTTGCCCTGATGATCCTTTGCAGAGCATACATCCAAAAACCTCAAAATACATATTCTTTTTAAGTACAGATAGAATATATACCAAGATAAACCATAGGCTAGGTTGTAAAATGAGTCTTAATTTCAAAAGATTAAAATATCACAAGGTATAATCTCTGGAGACAATATCCACAAAGGCACTTGAAGCAATGTTTATACTAGGTCTTCTCAAGCTAGCCTAATATTGGAATCATCCCAAAAGTCCATTAGCAGCAGAATGGAAAACCAAATTGTGATATATTCTTGCAGTGAAATACTGCTGAGCAATTTAAGGAATTATTATTACAACAATATGGATGAGTCTCAGATGTTATGTTGAGTAAAAATTGTCAGACATGAAATAGTATATACTCTTGCTGTATTCTAAGTATCTCAACAGTAATATATGGAAATGTAATAAGGTTCCTATTTCCCCACATCCTCACCAGCATTTTTTATTATTTGTGTTCTTGATGATTACCATCCTAACTGGAGTGAGATGGAATCTCAGTGTAATTTTAATTTTAATTTCCTTGATTGCTAAAGAGATGAACATTTTTTTCATTTGTTTGTTGGCCATTTGTATTTCTTCTTTTGGAAAGAGTCTATTTAGTTTGGTTGCCATTTTTAATGGGACTATTTGGAGTTTTTTTATTGCTAAGCTTTGTAAGCTCTTTGTATATTCTAGATATTAGACTTTTGTCAGATGGGTAGGTGGTGAAGATCTTCTCCCTCCCATTCTGTAGGCTTTCTCTGTGAAATGTAATTTCCCCTGTGATGGTACTAAGAGGAGGAGCCTTTGGGATGTGATTAGGTCATGTGAGTTTTGCCCTCCTCCATGAGATTAGTGCTCTTATAAAAGAAGCTTGAGGGAGGCTGGTTGCCCCTCTACCATGGAGGATGCAGCAAAAAGATATGATTTATAAAGAAGAACCAGCCCTCACCAGGCACAGAACCTACAGGCACCTGGATCTTGGTTTTTCTAGTCTTCAGAACCGTAAGCAAAAAATAAAATATTTCTGTGTATAAATTACCCAGCCTACAACATGGACATAGGAAGAAGGCAACAGAATAAGGACCCTTAGGCGAGCCTGTCTCTAACTCATCTTGTGGAGATCTGAACTGGACAGCATCTCACATCCCAGACTACCTTTATGGGAGGTGGGAACTAAAGACACAGAAACTAAAAATATCTACAAGACTGCTTTTATACACCCAGGCTGAAAAAGAAAAAAGAAACAACAAATCTCTGAACAAGCTGAAACACAAGAACAATAGTGTGCACCGCAGACCAGCAGGAACTTTTGAACCCCCCAAAAATCTCATACCCAGCAACTTGAGATCTACTTCACAGACACCGAGGTCACCAGCCACAGAACCGCACAGTCCTGCAAGGACAGGGTAGAGAAGGACAACCAAATCCATGATCCAATCACTCCCTACCCAATCCTACCACACGCTCAATGTCAGGGGTGAGTGTGCAAACCCCAGGAAAGTGAGTGCAGACTCCTCAAAGAGCAACTAAAATGAGACCATAAAAGGGGGATGAAAATTCATGCAGACCATGGCTTCATGTTGGACATGAAACTCTGAAGAAAACACTAGGCTTGGAAGCTGTAGACCAACCCAGCCTTCTCTGTGGAAAGCATATAGTCCCCATGCTTGCTTTGGGATGGACCCTGTGCCTTTGGCCTGGCACTTGGTGCCCTTGCAGACAGAGAGAAACATCTGTCCAGGGTCTCACTGCTGGAGACTATAGCCTCTGCTCCATACTTGTATATTTGTAGGTTTTTTTTTTTTTTTTTTTTTTTTTTTTTGCAGTGCAGGAGATTGAGCCTAGTACCCTAATGAATGCTGGGTGAGCAACTGGGGCCACACCCCCAACCCCCAACCTAGAAGAGCCTCCTTCTAGGAGCCAGAAGTCAAGGCCAGCCCCTCCCTGTACCTCTACCCCAATCTATCTCCTCAGAAAAGTAGGAAACAGAGTGGGCAGGGGAGCAGGTGTGAATCTGCTTTGAAGCAGCTTTCACAACTCTTCTAAGCAAGCCTCAAACCGAGAAAAAAAAATCAAGGAAATATCCAAAGGCAAAAGGAGAATCAACTCTTTTCCAACGATGAAATTTTACTCATTCTTGGTTAAGCAATTCTTAAGGTTCCATTATATTTTTCTCTTCCTTTCCTCTTGTATGTGTACATGTGAGAGATTATCTGTGTTCTATTTTGTTTGTCTGACTCCTAGTGACCTTATCTGCCAGTGCATTATGTTATATCCATTTCCTATCACTATATCTAAATATTCTACACTGGTTCCTAGAATTTTCCTTCATTTTCACTATCTATATTCTTTACTATATATTACTTAACACACTCAAACTCTTATTCTACTTGATTTTGTTTTCTACTTTACCCTATTCTTGCATCCCTCATTCTATCCCCTTCCTCCTCACTCACATTTCACCATTGATTACAATACAACTTTCCCTTGTATATATCGCTGACTCTTCTAAACCCCTACTGCTGAGGCTAGACAAAATAAGTGAACCAAAAGGAAAGATTGCCAGAAACTAAGGACAAACCAATCACAGCGGACAGACAGAGCCACCCAGCACCCTGCACATAGATGTTTAAAAATACACAGGACACAAACTACTCCACTCACACCTCAGACTCAGGACTCACTACTATGGAGACAATAGATAGGTCTCCAGTCTTTAACACCTGGAACCCCATCAATGCCACCATTGCAGCAGGCAGACAGAGTCCTGGAGCAAATGCAATCCACTACTGGCGATCTACAACCAGAATAACAGAGGAGTGATATGGGACCTCAAAGTTGGCATTATAGGGTGATAAATACTCAACAGAAAGCTGAAAATACTCATACAGCAGAGTACATTCTATTTTAAGGCATACCTTGAGGTTAATATTTACCTCCAGAATGAAATATTATAAAGGGAGAGAGATTAGACATTGGAAATCCAGAGTAAGAAAGAGCCATCAAAAGCAACAAAGATATAAACTTAAGAATCCTGAAATCATGAGAAAGAAGAATAGAAAGGAAATAACGAACTCACCAAATCTGAATTGCAGAGAATGAGAGAAGGAGAATTCAGAAGTTTAATAGTAGAAATGATAAATGATTTCAGAAAAGAATTCAGAGAAATCCTTAAAGAAGATCAAATCAATAAGGAATCTGATACCCTGAACATGAATCAAAAAGAAACTCTGAAGGAAGTGGATTATGCAACAAATGAAATGAAAACATCAATACAAATCATCAATGGTAGACTACACTACAAGGAAAACAGAATCTCACTCTTAGAAGATGACCATTACAAAAACGAACACATAGTATACAATTTAGAAAAATCAATCTGACAGCATGTGCTGGACATCCAAGAGATATGGGATAACTTTAAAGGAGTATACCTGAGAACAATAGGCATAGAAGAGGGTCTAGAAGCCAAAACCAAAGGAATCAAAAATCTTTTCAGAGAAATAATATCATAAAATTTTTCAAACATAAAAAGCAAAGTCGATACACAAGTAGAGGAAACATATAGAACCCCCATTAGATAAGATAAGACAAAAGGTTCACCACACCACATAATAATCAAACTGACTAACAAGAGGCCAAGGAGAGAATCTTAGATGCAACAAAAGTAAAAGACTGAGTGACATTCAGAGACAAAATAGTAAGAATCACTCCAGACTTCTAAAACCAAGTCATGAAAGCTAAGAGGGCCTGAAGTGACAAATTCCAAACTCTGAAAGAAAACAACTTTCAGCCAAGACGTCTCTACTCAGCAGAGAGCAAAGATATCTTTCAAATCTGATAGAAAACAAAAATCTTACTTTGACAAACAGAAGTTGAGAAGATTTATGTCTTCTAAGCCAGCACTAGAGAAACTACTCAAAGAGATAAATTACAAGAAGAAATAACAAATAAGTGCCAAAACCAGAGAAAGAAAAATTTCCATCAAATGAACAAATAAGCAAAGAAGAACAAACACTACCTCAAACAAAAGTTATATTTCAGAATGTTAAGAATTAAAAATCATCTCTCAATAATCAATCTTTTGATTGGCTTCAATTCCCCCAATCAAAAGACATAAGGTGGCAAAATGGATTAAGAATCATAATCCATCTATATGCTATCTGCAAGAAATATGAATTTCTTTACCTTACAGGTAAAGATACTCAAAGATAAAGGTGAAGGACTGGATATAAAATCAATAAAAGATCAGAAGTTTTTCTGCATGCCAATCATAAATCCACTGAAAAAGAAATCCAGAAAACGTTTCCACTCACAATATCCTCATGCATAATAAGATACTTAGGATTAACCTAACCAGGGGGATAAAAGACCTCTGCAATAAAAATTATAAAACATTGGAAAAATAACTTGAAGATCTTAGAAGGTGGAATGACCTCCCATGCCCTTGGATAGGCAGAATAAATATCATCAAAATGTCCATTCTTCCAAAAATGATCTATAGATTTAATGCAATATCCATAAAATACCAAGGTCATTCTTCACAGATATAGAAAAATCAGTCTTTAAATTCATTTGTAATAACAAAAAAAACCTAAATAATTCTCAGCAACAAGAGTCATGCAGGAGGCATTATAATACCTGACTTCAAACTATACTACAGAGTCATAGTAATAAAACAGTATGGTATTTGGAACAAAAGCAGACACAGAGACCAATGGAAAAGAAAAAGACGACTCAGAAACAACTTCACACACCTACAGTCAATTGATTTTTGACAAAAGGGCCAAAAACATACACTGGAAAAGATAGCCTCTTCAACAAATGGTGTTAGCAAAACTGATTATCCATATGCAGAAAAATGGAAATAAACCCCACTTTCTCAACCTGCACAAGAGTCAATTCAAGATGGATCAAAGAGCTGAAAATTAGACCTTGCAGCTACTTGAAAATAGCATAGTACCACACATATAGGCATGGGTATAAACATATAGGCATGGGTATAAACATCCTCAACAAGACCCCCAAAGGCACAAGAAATTAAAAAGAGAGCTTTATAGAAAATTGCTGTCAATATTTTTTAAAAAATAGAGAAAACTTGTGTGTAGTAATTCAAATCAAAACAGTGGTCACTTCTGAGGAGGACTTGATTGGAAGGAAATGTGGGAGTTTTTTAAGGTGATGGAAATGTTCTGTATCGATTGTGCTGGTAGTAATATGCATGCATTCTTTGATCAGAATCATCAGGTTATACACTTAAGATGTGTTTTTTCCTCTATGCAATTTTTATCTCTAAAAAAATTAGGGGCAGCAACAATTTGAGACTGGCTTCTAGAAAGTTAAGAAAAAAGACAGATCACAGGTTGTTAGTGCCATTTGGAATTTACTGACTAAGAAAATGCATTTTATTATACTTTTGACATGTATTATAAATCAAGCATCTTAAATATTAATAAAAAATTGATTTAGAAACATTAGAGTATTAGCACATGCCTCCCCAAGTAATGGGTTTTCACACATTGGCCTCGTGTGCTTCCACTCATCCCTCACACAAATGAATGCAGCCTATTGAGGCTGTTTTACAGATCAGAGCTCCATACTCCATACACTTGACCTCCTTACTGCACTTGATTATTTCTCAGACTGGATTTTTCCTAATGTGGAACTTTAATGTACAAATGTCTCTAATATAGGGCTACTTGCCATTATTTAAGTAAAATACGGCCTGTTGCTTGCAGCTGAACTTAAATGAAAAGTCAACCTTGAACAAAGACTTGAGACCAGTTAATAATTTATTCAAAGGCCCTATTTTGACTAATATGAGCCAGCAAAATTATATATTTAAGATCTGTTTAGCAAACAAGGAATGGTTATTCAGTTTATAATGGAGAGGAAACTTAGTAAAAGCTGATTAAATTTTCAAATAACTGATCCTCCACTTTTATTGAGTTTCCAGGTAGGTCATTTTTAGTTATATGCAGCTTTGTGCTAAAGAGCAGTGACACTCCTGTTTCTGTCATCACTGCCTGGGCACAAACCTTTGCTCTTCTGGTATTGCATTTTATAAAATCAAATAAAATATAAGTGGAATTGGACTGAGGGGTGTTAGGCATGATGTCACAGTGTGATTGTGTTATTCTTGACCTGCATGATCTATACCAAAAGAATGAACTGAAGAACCCCACTAATGATCCCATGGTAGAGTCAGTACCCCTGGGCATGCTTTCTTTTTATTTGGGGGATTTAGAAGTGGACATTCCAACACAGAGTAGGAGAATTGGGGCTTTTCCCTTGGCATAATTGAAAAACAATCAGACAACATAAACATTCTTTCCCCCTTATCTGTGGGAGGTAAAGATATGTCAGAAATTTTCTTCCCATGTTATAAGCACAGATCACCTGAGAGAAGAATAGCAGTGAGGGGTTCTCAAAGCCACAGAGAGGTCCAACAATGACACTCAGGTTCCAAGTTCCTACTTTAATTTTTTTGTTAGGCAAATGGATTATGATCAATTGGTATAAGTATTTTGGGTTAATATAAGAATGATTATAAAAGGTCCTGACCCACAGGGCATGGTAGTGCATGCTTGTAATCCCAGTATTTCGGAGGCTAAGACAAGAGGATAGCAGGTTGGAGGCTAGCCTCAGGACCTCAGTGAGACCCTCAACAACATAGCAAGACCCTGTTTCAAGATTAAAAATAAGCCAAGCATGGTGGTGCACGCTTGTAATCCCAGTACTTGGGAGGGTGAGACAGGAGGATCGCAGGTTCCACGACCAGCCTCAGCTACTTAGAGAGGCCCTCTGCAACTTAATGAGACCCAGTTTAAAAAATTAAAATTTAAAAATAGGACTGGGAGTGTAACTCAGAGGTAGTATGCCTCTGAGTTCAATCCCCAGTTATCCCCCCAAGAAAAATTAAAAATAAAATAGGGCTAGGGGTGTGTCTTAGAGGTAGAATGCCCTTGGTCCTGATTCTAATCCCTAATACCATGAAAAAAGAAAAAAAGATTCAGAACCTAAGATTAAAATATTAGAGAAAAGAGAAAAAGAGGTACATTTTGAGTTAAAATAACTCAAAAGCAACCAATTAGGAAAAGAAATGTTAAAAAGAAGTACAACTTACCGATATAATCATGTTGACTTCTCCTTCATTTGTTCATGTATATTGAGCATGGCTTTAGATGGTGGAAGTTCAAAGTTATTCAGGATTATTTTCTTATTTTGAAGCAATGTACAATCTAGTTGTAAGGACAAAACATACTAGCTAGAAAACTTATATGACAGTACAAGACTTGGAGAATATTGGAATACATCTGCCAAAGAACTGTTATCAGGCAACAGATGGGCAAAAGTTCATCAGTGAGTACAAGGATCATGCAAATCTTTCCTTTTATTTTTTGTTTTTTAAATAGGGTCTCACTAGGTTGTTGAGAGTCATTAAGTTATTGAGGCTGGCTTTGAGTCTATGATCCTCCTGTCTCAGCCTCCCAAGTACTGGGATTACAGGTGTGTTCTACCATGCTCAGCTACAAATCTTGAGAAGAAAAATTAATATGGAGGGGGAATTGGATATCATTTGGACTCAGCTTGCCTGTCAGTTCAGCTTCTTAGCCAATGTTATGGTTTTCACTCCTGTAGTGAGTACTCTTGGCAAATATAGTGAGTTGTGTATGTTTAACCACTAGAGAGACCTATTGGTAATTCTTTGCATAATGCATTATAATCAGTTCTTTTCTTACTTGTTTGTCTTTTCCTACTGTATGCCTCTGAGGACATAGATTGTGACCTATCAATAACCAACATCTATTAAGCCTTTTGGTATACCAGGTATCATTTTAAATTTTAAGTATTTTCCATGTATTAACTTATTTAGTCCTAATAACCCGATGACATAGATACTGTCCTCATGCTTAAGGCTGAGGAGACTGAGGCATGGATAACTTAAACCACATCTCCAGGAGATCATATATAGCAAAGCTGGGATAGAGAAACAAACTAAAACTTGAGGTACTAACACTTGAGCCTTAATCTCTACATCTCATCTTGATATCTTTTGTGCCTGAAATGCTACACAGTATCAGTGGATAGATTAACACATGGATGCTGAATCATCTTTAATTATAAATTTTCTGGGAAAGTATCTGAAGATAAAGTTAGCGTTAATGGAACAATTCCAGAGAAAGTCACTGACCCTAAAGGATGCAGACACAGAGGTTCCCACCAGAAATGGCAGTATATCCCCATGCAGAGGATTCTTCAGTCCCTCCTGAAGCTCCTGCTTACACTTCAGCAAGGATGGTTGTCTATCAAATCTTTATCAAGAAACAGAAATCCCCTTTGCTGCAGAATGAATATTTGTGCCCTTCCTCCCCCAATGTGATGGCATTTGTAGGTGGGGACTTTGGAAAGTGATTAGGTCATGAGGGTAGAGTCCTCAGAACTGGGATAAGTGCCCCTTTAGAGAACACAAATAACTCCTTTGAGCTTTTAGCCACAGGAGGACACTGAGAAGGCAGCCATTTATGAATGAGAAAGCCGGCCCTTACTAGACCCTGAATCTGCCAGTGCTTTGAGGTTGAATTTCCTGGACTTTGGAACCCTGGGAAAAAAATGTGAGTTGTTTACGATCTACTCAGGTTATGGTACTTTGTTATAATAACCTGAATGGACTATGACACTTTCAAACTTACTTATGAATATGAAAAGAAACTGATAGGTACAAATGGAAGAAAATTTACTAGTGGTAGGGGAAGAACCAATTCCTAGATATGGGGTTAGACCAAGGAGTTCCCTTGGTCTGCTACAGATATGGGTTAGACCAAGGAGTTCCCTTGTAGATGTCTGATACATGTATGCTGCATTATACTTTTAAATGTTATATGGTAATTGCCATTTAAGTGTTTACTAATTTAAAAAATTGTATTGGTGCATTGTAATTGTATATGAGAGTGAGATTCGTAGTTATATACTTGTATATGCATATAGCATTATTTGGTCTGTTTCCTTCCATACATCTCCCCATTCCTTCCCCTCCTCCTCATGCCAGTCCCTTTCTACTACTCCACTATTCTACTGGTTTCTTTCCTAATTTTCATTAGGTACCTTTTCTTTCCCCACTAGCTTCCACATATAAGAGGAAATATGCAGCCCTTAACTTTCTAAGTCTGGCTTATCTCACTTAGCATCATGTTCTCCATTTGCATCCATTTTCCTACAGATGATGTAATTTCATTCTTCTTTATGGCTGAACAAAACCCCATTGTGTATATATACTATTTTTTCTTTATCCATTCATCTGTTGCTGGGTATCCATAACTTGGCTCTTGTGTATTGTGCTGCTATAAACACAGATAATCATGCATCACTAGAGTGTGCTGACTTTAATTCTTTTAGATAAAAACTAAGGGGTGGTATAACTGGGTCATCTGGTGGTTCCATTGCTAGTCTTTTGAGGAACCTCCATACTGATTCCCATACTAATTTTACTAATTTACAATCTCACTGGTAGTGTATAAGTATTACCTTTTCCCTATACACTCATCAGCATTTTATTATTTGTATTCCTGATGATTGCCATTCTAACTTGGGTGAGATGAAATCTCTGTGTAGTTTTGATTTGCATTTTTCTGAATACTAAGGATTCTAAAGAGTTTTTCATATATTTATTGGCCATTTGTTTTTCTCCGTTGAGAAGTATCTTTTTAGTTCATTTGCCCGTTTATTGATTGGGTTAGTTGGCTTAGGGTGCTGCTAAATTTTTTATATGTTCTGTATATTAACTCTCTATGAGCAGGATAGATAGCAAAGATTATTTCCCATTTTCTTTCTTCACACTATTGGTTGTTTCCTTTGCAGTGCAGAAACTTTAATTTGATGCCATCCCATTTGCTAATTCTTGGCTCTATTTCCTGAGCTTTAGAAGTCTTATTGAGGAAGCTACTGTCTATGCCCATTTTCTCTCACTGTTTAAGGAAGATAAAGAATATTAAAAATGAAAAGAGTGTTTAAAATCACTCATTTATATAGTGGTGGGTTATGTTTATCAGCAACACTAATTTAGTCATGTACCTCTCAAGATATAATCATGTAACCTAAGAGCTTTGCCAAAACCAAAGCTTCATGCCTTTCCTCTGCGTACACATTATTCATCTATTGAAGTATTCATTTCCTTGTTTATGTCAGTATTCGTTCATCTTACAGCCCTCCCATTCTTTGTTTCATGCTTCCTATGTGCCATGGCTGGCACTGGGCAGGAGGTACCCAGTGTTGAGCAGAATTGGCTCCAGCCAGGACCTCCTGGAGTTTACAATTTAGTGGTGTCAATATGTAAACATGTCTTCGTGAATATATGTATATATCTTATGTAATTCTTAGGGATTTAATTACTAAGATCTGTTTCCTAATCTGTATAATGGGGTTAAAAACTGGCCTGGCCTTTTTCATATGATGAAATGAGACTGCATATAAATGAAAGCTCCTTTTTTGAATTTAAGAACATAACCCAGAAATAGAATGTCCTTATTTGGCTAGTGAACAGAAATGAATAATGTTGGCAGCTGGACCAGTTGTCTGTTTCCCAGGTTTTAGGAGGCAGTCTGGTGTGGTACAAGGAGCCTGGCTTTTCAGAATCTGACAGTTTGAATTCAGATATCACTGGCTGTGTTCTGGCTATGTCTCCTTAGGTGAGTTATGTAACTTCCCTGAACTCAATTTTCTCACCTCTGAGGAGAGGCTGATCATAACTGCTTCATAATGTACTTTGGAGGACCAGAGAAAATTATAAACCATCCAACACAGCCTTCAATAAATGCTGGCTCTTAGGTTCAGTAACATCAGCTATTCAACAATCAGGTATTAGAATTCTTTAATATCCTAAGGGTGCTCCTTCTACCCTTCCCTCCATTCCCATGGTCCTGCCACTCTCTGCCTCTACTGGTCTTGCAGTCATACCCAGCTCCATAGTCTGAGTTTGCCTCACTCATTCCAAACTCCATCAATAACCTTCCTTGTTTCATTAATGAAAACCAGTGTCACTCATCCCATTCCCTTGGGGTCCTACTTACGTGTGGCTGTCAGATCCTGATGTTATCATCCCAGGGATGAATCTTATTGGTTTGTTTGTTGAACACTGAGTGTGTACCAGGTGTGTTTTATCCCTACAATAGTCTTTCCTAAAAAGTATTATCTTTATTTTATAGACAGGGGATATTATTACAATTTCACACAGTGGGAAGTGGTGAAACGGGGATCCAAACCCTTGGTCCTGAATACACTACCTAGTAATTCCCTACAGATAAGGTGAATATAAGATGTAGCAGAAAATAGTTCAATTGCTAGACACTCTATTTTAAGAATTACATGACCTTCCTAGAAGTAAATGCATATAATTACTGATTAACTGCTATTTATTGAGTGCCAAAAACATTCCAGGGACTGTCCTAGATGCTCACTATACAGAGATGGATAAACATTATCTTGCTCAAAGGAACTCTTATATATAGGGGAAGATAAGTGATCGGGATGCAGAGTCAGGTGACTATGAAATAACTAGTTTAGCCTGGAGAGGGGATGGCATAATCAGGGCAAATTGCACATGTAGGCTTTAATAGACAAAGGAGGAGAGGTGCTTTAAAGTTAAACAATGTGACCAGGTGGCAAAGGTGTGAGAATTTGGGGGCTGTGAGAAGCAATACAGCTAGGTAGCACAATATATTCATGGGGAAGAGTGAGAGATGAGGCTAAGGGAGTAGGTCAGAGTGAGCCAAGATGATAGTAGTCTTTTATGCTATGCAAAGGCATTTGGTCCTGAGTCTATAATCAGGAAAGTGTCATAAAACATCTTTGTTTGAATCAATCCTTAAAAATAGTCACTCTGTATAAGTCTCATATAACCCCATTGTGTTGGCTTATGGTTTCTAAGATGCCATAGATTAAATTGTGCCTCCCTACTGGCTGCACTAGAAGGTAAAACGTTAGTATAACCTAATCTGATTGAACAATAGGAATTACTCCTGGATTGTGCCATGGTAATATAATGTACTACACATGGTGAAAGAAAGCAAGTCCCCAAGGACCCATAAACAAAATGAATGAATTATGGAGGACATTATGCTAACTTTATCTGCGGTGTACAAGTTGAACTACCCACTAAAGCAATTCTAGAAAGAAAACAAAGCCCCATTTGCCATAAGATTCCAAATTGTCTATCCACCACCATTTTCTGTTCCTATCATGAGTTCTATTTTAAGCTGTAACTTTCCTAAGTCAGATGCTAAAGTTTTAGGAGTTGAACATCAGTAGCTTTGGCATGGCTTGGAATCGTTCTCAATCCAGCAATGGAACTAAAATGAAAATAGAATTACCAAAAGGGCAGATGCAGTATCTTATATCACTTTTATTATATTATATTTTAGCAGCTGAGACAGGAGGGGAGAATATTATAGAATCAGCTTGCTGCAGTCTCGCCTATAATTATATTTTTCCTTGATAAGGCATTGGCAAGGAGCCCACCAAAATATTGATGCGAAACTTGATCTCCCAGGGCTGTGGAATTTCTCCAACCCTGGGATTGAGAGTGAGAGGTTTTGGAAGTGTTTGGCAGCTGTAGTAAATTCAGGAGCTAGAGGCTAGGAACAATTCCTCTAGCACAAGCCCAAAGTCAATATATTATATAACTACAAAAGACACACTCCTCACCATACTTTCATAGTCTTGATTGGATCTTGTCCAGACCATGTATCTTGCATAGATGTGAATATACACTGTGCATAACATTTGGGAAAAGGGTGGGATTCCTATAAAGTTTTCATGGTTTTGTGTTTAGGGATCAGTGTACTACATATAAATAAAGATGATGATTCCAATGTTCCCCCCAAAACAAGTGGCTGTAAAAACTTAACAGCATGCCCCATGCTATCACATATTTGGAGTTATTCTCTCTCTTGCAGACTCTTTTACAAAAAATAAATAAATAAGCACCAGTCTAGTTTTTCTTTTTTAAAAAAATGTACTAAAATATGAACATACCGCACAAGTAGAGTTTGTTAAGGACAAAAAGTTGAATAGTTATAAAGTCATTTAAAGTTGGAACCAATACAGTTATTTCCATAGGTGAAACTAAGGCATTGTATGCCCTGTCCCATGGGACTGAACTCAGTATCACGATATCAGAAGGCTGCTGGCAGAGTGAAAAGTGTGCACACTTAGAGACCAAACACACCTGAATTTAAAATCCCAACTGGCACTTCTGAGCCACATATCTTAGTGAACATCTCAGTCTCTTTAGTCATCTGAAAGCTTGTGAAAAATAAAATGGGATTGTGTGCATGCAGCACCCAATTATAGTTGGCACCTTGCAGGAACTCAATAACACATTCTTTCCCCCAATTTTCCTTTCTCTTTCCCACTTCAGAATGTTTTTTCATGAGTGGCCAGAATGCCAGGAAATTTACATTACAAATTATCTAGTAATTAAAAGATCTGGTTACCAAAGTTTAAAAGTGGCCTCACTTTTTTTAATGTGGATGTCTATTTATACCAAGCCACTTCTGCAAAAATGATATAAGATAGCTTTCCAAATATGATAAATTCAGTATGCTTAATTAAATAAGAATAGAAAAGAGAGAAACAGGGACCAAATATTGTAACCTAGCTCTTGTAACTGAATATAGTACTTGGCCAGGGAAATTCTCAGAGAATTTCCACTGCATGTAACTTCCATTATTAGAAAAAGAGGAGGATGCCGGGCGTGGTGG